>APFE031387004.1:62883-120941 GCA_000404065.3 Pinus taeda
TTGATTAGTGTCATTCCACTTGGAGATTTCTTGGATCTCTTACTCATCCCTGGGCGAATTCAGAGAGGCAAGTGTCATAGGAGAAGTTTCTAGAGGATTCCCTGAGCATCCACTTAGAAAACTGTCTCAGACATTTGTCCATCCTCTCTCATCGCACTCTACAGAAGGCCTCATCAATATGCATCACACCTGGCTAGTGTAGAAGTCAGTATGCATCGCACCCTGACAGTGGAGTAGTCAATATGGTCCAATTTAGGCCAATTCTGGATGGTTTTCAGGTGGAATTTTTTAGGGGAATGATGTAATCAGTTGACCATGATCTTTTGGAGTATGAAACAACACTTTTAGGGGTTAAAGATCCCTAGTTTATTGACATATAAGATTGGGGTTGAAGTGCCCACATATTTCTATAGCAATTTCCCCCTAAAGCATGACATCGTAAATCTTGATGTCGGGTGAAATGCTTTATCATGAGTATCCAAGGTTTCGAACTAGAAGGTGACTTGTATAAGATACAATACAATACATCATCATAATATAATTTTCATGATCTAGCTGAGGTGGGAATTCCCATGCTCAGCTTTATAAATTCATTTCATGTACATAGAACAGATAATCATCTGCAGTTGCAGATTGGTGATTCTTCATATGTAGAGTCATCATCCCTAGCTTGGATGACCATTTGTGTAGCTTATCTGTACATTTGATGTCTTTATATCCCTGAATATATTCCAGACCAGATGGATGAAACTAGTTTTGGGGTCTTAAAACTCATCCAATCTTCGCTCGATGTACAAGTCGATCCATGTGAAGATATTTTCTGAAGTCGAACATGGAAAGACATCGCCTGATTACTAGCCAATAATGTGAGCTGTTAATGGGTGCAAGAGGAATCACCGATAATGATAATGACCCTCAAGGTACTACAATACAATTCACATGGTGTGAATATATGATCCAATGTCGAACACCATGCAAAATATTTCGATCAAAGGCCATAGATGTCAACCTATCGCCGAAAGTGAGAAACTTACCATTGAGGCATGGAAACTTCAAAGTACTGAAAGGGGTGTTTCTAAGTCAACTTCTTGGATAATGAGCTAATGTAGACAAGAAGTGACCCATCGTAGGAGGGCCTTAATGTATTCCACATCTACGACACGAAAAAAGGCAAATGATTTTCTGGAAGTGAAAACGATCTGATGACACAAGGTTCAGGAATTGCTGTCATGAAAAATGGAGGGTGAAGGTATTGCAGTGGATGAGGCATTAATTGGATTGTGGTTTCTCGACTGAATGACTTCTTTTGAACATATCGATGACACTGGGATGGATTGGTAGCATTAACCCCAAAAGATGGATGGTGTGGAGGACCAATGGTGATATGACCGGTGAGTGGAATAACCCAACCCGACTCAATCATGGTGATGGTGTGAAGGTGTCATGTTCAAGAGTGACCTGCTACCATAAAATTCTTCAAGTTTTCTTCCCTTTTTCCCCAGTCATTTTTGACTAGTACCTCTTTATTTTTTTCAAGCTTGAGTAGGATAACATATGCTTGTTCTATAATTTTCCCTCCAGGCAAACCTATTGCTATGTTTTAGTAATTCTAGCGATAGTGAAACTCGTTCTTCTCTAGGTGGACAAGTTTGTCGCTATTGTTTTAACGAGTTTAACGACAAAGATAACTCTATCTTTTTCACGTTTAGAGAGTTTGAAAAAGGACGAAAAGGAAACTCTGTCTGATTTGGACGTGTTTGTCGCTATTTTTTTAATGAGATTAGTGACAAGGATAACTCGGTCCTTTTCATGTTTAGAGAGTTTGAAAAGGGATGAAAAGGAAACTCCAGCACTTATTTTTCGTAGGATAATCCCTTAAGTCCAAAAAAGGATAAAATAATACAAAATGGATGACTTTTCAATCACTTTAATGAGCCAAAAAAGACAAGCACTTGAACTTTTTCGTGAGATAATCCCTCAGGTTCGAAAAAGATTTAAAATGTACAGGAGGGATGGCACTTCCAATCGTTTTAACGAGCTGCAAAGGCTAATTGCTCGACAATATTTTCATATTTAACAAGTCTGAAAAGAGTTTAATAGAGACATGTTTTGAGGAACGAGTGGTGTTTAGGGTAGCAACTGGTTCCGAGTAATCTTGGAACTTCTAAAAAATGGTGATCTTAAGAGGTTGGCTAACAAGACCACTCGTCATAGTTGTTTCTAAAAATGGGTAAACAATCAAGTGGAAGCATATGATCGGCGAAAAGAATGGAGGGATGAGAGGAACATAACCAAAGCTCAAAAGGCTGATAGCATGGCAATCACAAAGGTTATTTACCGAAGGTGGGTCCATTTTTTAACGAGCTTGAACCATGGGGAACTATGCTCGGTGGTGGGTTTATTTTTTAACGAGCTTAAACCATGGGGGAACTATGCTTGGTGTGGGTTTCATTGTTTTTAGAAGCTTGAAACAAACAAATGTATGCTTGGTCACAGGTTCACTTTTTAACGAGCTTGAACTGTGGGATAACATATGCTCAGTTTTTGGTTTTCATTTTTACGCAAACTAGAAACAACAAAACTAAAAAGCTAGAAAGACAAAAATAAAAAGCTAGAAACATCAGAGCTAAAAAAGATAAAAATCTAAAAATGAAATTGAAAAAGGTTGCATGCCCCCAACATGATGAAAAGGAGAGTCTCCAGTAACCATATGGAAATCATTGTGGTTAAGCAGGATGGTTTTGTCCGCAGAATAGACAAAACACTTCCTTGGCTTCGTTTGTAGAATAGACAAAGGTGAATGGTGTCTCAGGCCAATCACATAACCTACAAGGTAATTCATATGGTAGGATGGTTTCATCCACAGAATAGACAAGGGTGCATATCCCCTAAGCTTCGTTACATTCACCAGATTACTCCCAGTAATTAGGTGTATGGAATGAAGGTTGGAGAGACACTGTTGATGTACAAGGACCATTTAGGGATGATGATCGACTTGGACTTGTGCCTAAACCAGGAAATGAAAGCTGTTCAATAGTGACAATTTTTCCTTCATGCGGGAAAAACATCACTCAGAAGAGTGTTGAAACAATAACTTCCATGTTATAAACATAGTCACGTCCAAGGAATAGATTGTAATCTAATGGTCCTTGGACTACCATCACATTCAGGTGAACGGTTTTCCTTCCCAAAGTTATTGGTAACTTAGGAAGGATCCCTAATAGTCGGCTGGTTCCTTTGTTAAAGCCTGACAAATTCTGTGTAACAGGCATAAGCGATGGTAAACCAAGCGCTTTCCAAGTAGTTGAGGAAAGGATACTCACTGATGCACCCTCATCTATGATAGTGCCAGAAATGATCATTTTTTAAACTTGTGCTATGATCCGGAAAGGTACATAAGAAGGAAGGCGAGATCTTGCTAGTCGATTCCAATCAAAGGAAGCGAATAGACTACTTGGAGGGGGTACAGAATAAACGGGTGAATTAACCCCTTGAGTTACGAGAACTGGGGGATTTTCCTACTATTGTGAAGGAATGGACGGATTGCCCCCAAGTTCATTGGACTCTGAAGTAACAAAACGAATTTGAACGGTATCGTTCTCATTCTCTTCGGGAAGGATATGATATTTTGAAGCTAAGACTGGGTCAACTGTCACCTCGACTTGTCGAATTTCGTCGGGTATAGACTCAGAAGATTCACTTTCAGTGATAAGTGTTTTGACCGACAATTGAGTTAATTCCGTCGATTTTTCAACTAGTAAAGGACTTGGGGAGAGTTTCCTGTATCGAGATGGAAGTTTTTGTGGTGAAGCAGGACGGTTATACAATACTCTTTTGGCTTCATCTAAAAAAGGACAATGGTGAAGGGTATGGTTCCCTTCACATAACCTACATGGAACTCTGACCTTTCTTTTCTGTCCATGAACTTCACTATTACTAGTTGATGCTATGCTATCAACATGATCACTAGAGGTCGATGACATTGGGTGGTGCGAATGGGAGGACCATTCTCTCAATATTCGAGGAAGACATGGACAATATCGATGAAAATGGTCTCCTCTACAAATTATGCATGGAAATTTGGGTTTAGGAGATTTAATGTGCGGATTTTCACCAGATGATTCATGGTTTCCTCCTTGCTAAACTGACTTCTTCTTCTTCTCCTTCCCTCTCTTCTTCTTCTCAGTCACCTGGTTACTAGCATCACTACTTTCACCAAGCAAAGAGGAAGAAGGGGAGGGAAAACAAACAAAGAAGAAGGCGAAGGGTCAACTTCAGTATTAACTGGATGCTGAATCGATTGCTGAGGAATCACGGTATTTTGAACCATAGAGGTTGAGAATAGCCATATTGGTAGGCCAATTGTAATTCCCAAAAGGGACAATGTAGCCATATATGGAGCACCGATATTTCCCCAAGAAGAAAAAGGACTAGGATTCCCCTCAAAAGGGATTCCTTGATTGGTGGACTCCATTATCTCAACCTAAGATCAATGAAGGAACAAGGATGTTATTACGAAGTCAATTAATTTTAATGACGCTTTGACAGAAATTTGCTTTTTCAATTTTTAAGATTCGAGAAAAAGCTAAAGATGACTCTATTCCCCTTTAACTTTTAATGAGCTTGAAGTGACAAGTGATCAAATGGACCTTTTCTTTTAAAGAGTCGAAAAGGAACGAAAGTGACTACTCTGGAAAATCTAGACAGAGGGATTACCAAACCAATCACAAAACTGCAATATACACCTTGGTGATAAATTAAAGAGAAATTACCAAGGACTTATGTATGGTAGTCAATCTTCCCGAATGTTGTGTTCAGTGCATTGCGATCGATAGGGTGGCAGACACGGCTTCCAAAGGATAAAGGATATCAGCCTATTATCATCTCCCAATATATACTCGACGGTACAGGGAGCACAAGTTCGTGCTAGTACTTATCATGTCAGGGAGGAGGAATCACCGAACCTTCAATGAGAAACGATAGTTACTAGTTTTTACGACGCCGAAACACGTCTCTAGCCTAGACCTCTAGATGTGTTGCATTAGGTTCCAAAGCGTTTTTAAGTTAATTGAAATTTATTTTAGAGTTGATATTGATTAAAGTTTTCGTTTCCATGATGCACTTTGTGATGTTGATTTGAAATTCCTAAAATGAAATCTACAATGATAAACAATCGTTGTTTGTTTGAGCAATGAAAATCTTAGTTACTAGGGAAAGAAAATTACAATTCTTTCAAACAAAGAGCAAAGAGCACACACTAGTGCGTTTTCCTAAATCATTTTTCGCACACAAACTAACTGAAAATGAAAATTCTTGTATTTGTTTTTCGTTCCCCTTAATGTGAAAAATGCCAAAAAGGAAAACTAAGTATAGCAAAGATATGAAATATTTTACTCAAATTGACATTTTCAACAATTTCCTTTTTCAAAATAGAAAGGAAGACTAAACAACACTTTTCAATTTCGAATAGAAAATTCTTTCAACACTTCGAATATCAACAAATCAAATCAAATATATGACAAAAATTTCAATCGACTATCCAGGGAAGGAAGACTCCACGACACTTCTCTTTTTGACACAAAACGACAGTTACGACACTTTTTGTACCAAAATGACAGATTGATTTAAGGGACTTTTCGACAAAGGATTGTAAATGATAGAAAAATATATAAAAAAACATTTACTAATCTTAATCAACGAAGGCTGATCTATGTGATGCAAGGAAGCTTCAGTAAGAAGGCACTGTTCATAAGCAATGAATCAACTAAACAAAATTGAAAACAAGGACAAATACCCCAATTTTCAAGAATGGAAATAGGTTCAGTTAGTCGTTGCGCCTGGGCTTCACAGAAACAAGGATGCATCACACCTACTACACTTGGGAAGTGTGATGCATACTGGTTTACAGCGACAGATAGTGCGATGGGCCAGGGAGCGCAACTAAATTGGGTTTTGGCTCAAATATGTAGCTGATTTTAGTGAGTTAAGCTGAGCTATGATGCACAATAAAGAGAAAAGTACAAAGGAATGATCTTGAGAGGTTACTGAGCTACCAAAAGGGCATCTAGAATGCTTGGAAGTCAAATGTTCAATTCATAAACTAAACTGGAGATTGACTGAAGCAACATTCATCTACTATGCAATTGCAGAGCAAGAGCAGTTCGAAGGCTACCTAGCTGACTTTATGCTCTGTCTATAGTTTATAAAACAAGCAACAACAACAAACAAAAATCTATTCGATCTCCAGTAGGGTCGCCATTTTGTTTCTAGGAAAACTAGTGTCTTTTCAATCGACTAGCCCTCTAGGTTTGGCCGCTACCCTAGAAACAACATTTTAAAGAAATTCATGATTTCTTCTATGTATAATAGATAAGAGAAAGACAAAGGAACCAACCTGGATCTTCCGCTAACTCCTTGCTTGATCTCTCTCCCCATTGACAAAGCTTGCAACTCCTCTCCATACTTATCCCACTTGGAGAGTACCTGTAGAAACATAGTAACAAAGAACCATCAAAGCATCTTGATCTAATATATCATAGTCATTACGGAATCAGAAATATAATGAAGAAAATTCAAAGAACTTTATTAAATAGAAGGGAGAACTACAACCTAGTTGTCTCATCCAGCATCATCCTCTTAGCATGAAGCCCTCTTCACCTCATGAAATAGCAAGATCACACCAACAATACAATGCTCTTTCTCAAATACAAACTATCATCACTTCCTTGCAATTCACAAAATTCCAGCCTCCAGATCTCTTAGGTAAGGGATCCATTTGTAGATGTGTGCAAGGGTGTGGGTCATCTTTAGGTTTTTTATTAGTGTCATTCCACTTGTTGCATTTGGTTCAACTTGGAGATTTCTTGGATTGCTTACTCATCCCTGGGTGAATTCAGAGAGGCAAGTATCATAGGAGAAGTTTCTAGAAGATTCCCTGAGCATCCACTTAGCAAATTGTCTCAGACATTTGTCCATCCTCACTCATCACACCCTACAGACGGCCTCATCAGTATGCATCGTACCTGGCTAGTGTAGAAGTCAGTATGAATCTCACCCTGATAATGGAGCAGTCAGTATGGTCTAGTTTAGGGCAATTCTGGATGGCTTTTTAGGTGGAAGTTTTTAGGGGAATGATGTAATCAGTTTACCATGATATTTTGGGGTATGAAACAACACTTTTAGGGGTTAAAGAGCCCTAGTTCATCGACATACAAGATTGGGGTTGAAGTTCCCAAATATGTCTATAATAGTAGTAAACTTTAGAAGACTCCGTCGAGAAGTAAAAACACGAGTTTAACCCTAGACATCTTGGTGACTTTACCCGCTCTTGATTACAATATTATGGAAGATATGAAGAAAACTCATGAAAACATATCTTTGCTCGAGTTAGCTAAGATCCAGGGTCAGCATGATATTTTGTTGTGTGCATTGGGGAAAACATCCATAGAAAACACAACCTCTACTAGCAAGGGAGAAATCACATCTCCCGGTTCACTCACAATTGTGCTTAACACACTCCAGATGTAAGAAGAAAACTATGTTTTCCCTCCATTCTTGCTTTCATTTGAAATTTTTAACTGCAATGTTCACAACTATTTGGTTGAATCTGGTGCATCATCCAACATCATGCCACTCTCCATTTCCAAGAAGATCAATGTGTAATGGAGAAAAACATTTGTGCAGATCATCCAATTAGATCTAACATGCATACCGAGAATTGGTGAACTTCGGGATGTGATCATTTGATTATATCACAATAGTCGATTTCACGAGTGCATCAACATTTTCATTGTGGACATACTAGAAGAGTATGGCTTACTACTCAGTGGAGACTGGTCAAGAAACTTGAATGGATACTTTGCCACAAACTGGTCACACTTATGGCTTCCATATCAGGGAAAAATAAATCAGATTTATGTGTCATCTGTGAGATACATGAAACATAATGTCACTCCCATCAATGGTGAGAAAAAACCATTTTCTTTCACAGAACTCATGTTTTGAAAGTACCTCTTGGAAACATAGGTGGGGTGTTATCTCGCACAACCCACATAGTTGGGTCTCCTTCCCTTACCAACTGATGGAAATGAAACATGTACAGTACATTGTAACATTAATAGCAATAACAATAGTAGTAGCAACAATAGTACTAGCACATCAAGAGGTTTTTGTATAGATGAGTTGTGGACCATGTATTTTGATGGACATTGGACTTGCACAAAGCCATTAGCCTCAATGTTTTTGTGCTCAAAGTAGTACGACAGGTACATAATACCATACATTGTTTTTCACCTCATCTCAAAAGTTATCAGCAAGAGGTATGGTGACTAATCTCTAATTTCCAATATTTCAATATCATTGTTGTGCCAGGAATGTGTAACGCATATTGGGCAGCGGGTCCCCCGCATAAGAGCTTTGGGGCTTAAAGCCCACAATTTTGGTAAAAGGTTCCGCGAAGTGTGCGGAGCGTGAATTGTAATGAGTTAAGTCAAAGGGTTGTTTGCCCGAGAAAAATGTAAGATAATAGAAATTTAGTCGACCTGCCCATGGTTCGCAGACAATGGGAATGTATAAATAGGGTAGGGCTCTAGGTTTAGAAGGTAGGTTTTGTGTTGCTTTTGGTAATAGAAGTAATATGGGTGTCTGAACGTGATCTGAGTCTGTGAAGTGCAAGTTTGTGTTGTAATAGGAGATAAAGGCTCCGTAGCTATGTGCACAGAGGCCTGGTTAGAGTTCACAACTGTGTGTGCGGACCCCTGCAGCTATGTGCACAAGGTAGGAAGTTGATTGTAACCAGATAATGGGAATTAACAAAGATAAGTGTTTCTAAAATATTGTGCATCTGATCGAAGATTTACATGTTTATGCTTATGTTATGGTTTTATGCATATTTTTAAGATTTATGGTTGTGTGGCTAGTTTTTAACTGTTGAATGCTTGATTGAAGACCTCAAGGAATAGATTAGATATGTAATAACTACAATAATAATAAGAATCTAGGAAACACCCCATCGCGGATCTTCGCGAAGGCCATATAGCTGCGCAAAGTAGTGCGAGTATGAATTTTGGTTTGCAACCCCTCTAGACCTCATCAAGACATCCCTAGGGTGTAGAAACCTAGTTCCAACACCCTCCCATACTACCTCGAGTGAGACTTCAGTCCATGCTCTACGGATTGTTGCTGAAAGGGCTGGTAGTGTGGGATTTGTTTGGCTAAAATTCTTCTGAACCTGGGTCAAGGCCCAATAAGCCAACAAATGGTTCAATTGCTGGGATCGGGATCTCCCTAAGGGATTTATAATGTCAGGACGTTAGAACCCTATGAAGAAAGAACTTGAAGATTGGTTGGATCAGAAGCTGCACGAGTTTGTAATACAGGAAAACAAAACTCCACAGATATCTGAGAGAAGTCGGTTGGATTGCTTCATTCTCTTTAGAACTATATGCTTGGATCGTGAGACTAGCAGATAGCATGGGAAGGTGCAAACTTGATCAACCAATAGTTTGGACACCGGAGTTAGTACGCAGGCTAGAGGTGTCTAAAGATAATATTGTGCGGGTCGTAGATCATTGGTTGGATCAGATAATAGGAGGTTTTATCACTGAATTCATGATAGACACAACTGTCAGCTACAACGAAGCTGAAAGACGTTTTCTCAAAGGACCATGAGGTAAGTACATCAGGTCTTTGAATACTTGGATTAAGATGTTGTTACGTGAAAAATGGGTGATGCGCATACATTAAAGAGTGGAACGACGTGAAGCGGAAGGATCTTCAAAGGGATCGAAGGGTTAGGAAATAGTCCTTTAATTTCACCACCTCGAGCAAGTGAGCAAGAGCGCGCTTGGGTTTCTCCAAGGAGTGCGGTCAGTTTGACCGGGCAGCGCATTCCACAATTATCATCTCCGCTGACGCCACCACTCCCATCACCTTCTTCACCTCCAACTTCACCCACTCCACCTCCACCAAACCAACAGTTTAGCATGGCAAGTGTAATCAAGTTTCCTGTATTCAGAGGTGTAGGAAATGAAGATCTCGATTAGTTTTGGTTCGTAGTAAGAGCAATATGGGAAGCGCACGGGGTTACAGATGATAACACTAAAAAGGCCACATTGGTAAGTGTGCTATAGGATCGCGCACTAACTTAGTATATCAAGCATTCAGATGATCACTCGAATGCTAGAATAGGAGAAATTCAAATTGCATTGAACAGAGAGTTTAGTCGACCAAAATTGGAGATGTAGCCGATTATAGGATTCAAGGAGATCGCGATGCTTCCAGGTGAAAACCCCTGGGATCTAGATCAAAGGCTAAAAAGTATGATCTCTGAGGCTAACATGACACTCACAGATGCACAACACTGCGCGTGGTTTGTGGCATCCCTGACATCACACCTAAGGAAAACAGTCTCACAACAGAAGCTCTCAACCAAGGCAGAGGCATTGGAAATGGTGATGAGGTTGCACGAAACATCGATACACGATCCAGGGTTGGGAGTCATGAAAATCCACACGCAACTACAAAACCTATGCTTAGAGATGTAGAGTTTGAAGTAGGATAGGGCGCCCCGTCCAGAGGTGCGTGAAGAAGTGTGGTGTATAAAATGTAAAGTCCAGGGTCACAATAAGGAACATTTTCCTATATTCACGAACTATTTGGTAGGAGGGGGACCGATGCCGTTGAGACCAGAGGCACAAGTAGGTCCAAATGTGTCTGCCACTCTCTGGTGCACAATTTGTCAGGTAGGAGGAAAGCACACAATGGAAAACTATCACCTGTTGCAGAAATACACCCAAACTCTGCAACAACTGTACTGTAATTTCTATAGATCAGTGGGTCATGATGAGTGAACATGTCAAAGATATGAACTAATGATGGATAGGGCCTTAGCCTATCGAATGTATATAGAAACTCAAGGCCTCGATCCATCTGCAATAATAGCGCGGGGTGGCTTCCAAGGGCCAGGATGAGGGCGAGGAGGGATGGGACCAGGACGAGGGTGCAGACAGTTAATCTGCTACAACTGTGGAGGACTCTGGCACTACGTGTGTGAATATACAAATCTGACCAGAATATGTTGCCCATATTGCTATCAGTTTGATCATGAAGTAGTAGATTGTCCGACGTTGATCGCACAGATGCACAAGAAAGGGGTACTACAACCTACTCCAACTCAAAATATCCAAATGATGAGGTTGGAACCACACAAAGGAGACCGCAATGTGAATATGGTGCTTAGAAGTGGCACGAATATAGGGGAGAATGAGGAAAAGCAACTTGAGGACGATACATGGGTCCACAAGGCCCCTACGAAGGAATCTAAAATTGACTTGGAACGTGCAAAGGAAACAGATATGGAAGCTACTAAAAGCTTAGCGAAGGTCTCTACATCAGGTAGTAAGCATCAACCAAAACTGGGAATCGATCCATCTATGCTTACTACCTTTTTAGAGACATGCATGAAGTTGTTACAGGACAATAAGGCAGTTAAAGGACTTCAAGAGCTGATCACTAGGTGCGTAGGACCAGGGGAAACACGGGTAGTTCAAAAGATGGGGAAGCATAATATACATACTGTGAGGGAAATGCAGCTCACTGTGCAAATTGGCGAATATGAGATGGATCAGGTAGTTATTGACCTGGGTTCGAACGTGAACGTGTTACCAAAATAGACTTGGGAGCGGATGGGTCGGCCTGTGTTACAGTGGTCTCCTCTTCAATTAAGGATGGAAAATCAGTAAAAGATTGTGCCCATGGGAAGACTACAATGCGTAACTGTGGATATTGATGGTGCAAGCACAAAGACAAATTTCGAGGTAATAGAGATTATGGATGATAGTAACCCTTGCCCTGCATTATTAGGGATAGATTGGGCTACAAACATGAATGGAGTCATCAACCTGAAGAAGTGAAAAATGATTTTTGAGAAAAAGTCTCTACACGTCATCGTTCTGCTGGATCCAGCTAAAGGAGTATGCTATACTGAACCTGTGTATGAAGATGACAACGACGATGAGCTAGACTGCATTTACCAAATAACCACGTAGGATTAGGATCGGGTAAACCCAACTAAATATGGGAGAATATCATGGAAGCGTGACAACTCCTGTACTTCGAACTTTAATGAAGAAATAGAACATTGGTAGAACAGGTTGCATGACGTGTCTACGCTAAATTACAACAGGATGATTAGATCACTACAGTACATCACGACTGAAGCCAAGGAATTACCAACATATGATGGAGACAAAGGAGGGGATGACCTCTTAAATGGGATTTAAAGGTCAGGACCAAAATAGTAGCAGTGTGACTCGATGGTTTGGGCATTGTGCGCGACACCTATAAAAGGGTAGCAGAAGCACCAATAGAATATTGGGAGCTAGTGTGGATGCAGAAGAAGGACGCACTTGTAGTTTCAAAATGCCCAGTGTCAAACGAGGGTTGGGAAACTAAGGAAAAGAAGTTTGTGCACCCACCTATGTCAATGGGTATAGTGGCATGCTGGACAAGCACAACCCTGGCTAAGGTTCAAAAATCAAGACCCTAGGAGGCAGCGGAAAGAGCAATGTGTAGTCGCAAGGCTATGCGGGATTGTGAAAACAGTTTACCTGGTAGGACAAATGGATGAGGACCTACACAACCCAGTGGTTCAATGGGCAGAGAGGACCATAAGCACAATCCGAAGTGCGAAAGTGACTTCAACGACGATAAGACGAGAGAAAATTAGGAAGGCAGAAAAGCATCCTTGGGCTATGGATCCCGCGAGGACCTGGCTAAAAGAATTCGGTAGCTATAAGAAAAGCTCCAATGTGGGAGCATGAAACTTCGGAAACTTGATGATGACTGGACATGGCTGAGGAAGAGAAGTATGATGTTGGATGAAGAAATTTGCAAACTGGAAAATGAAGTCACACAAGCGGGCCACGAAAACGTGAGTATGAAGGGACAAAGACCAACCAACACTACTATGGTGTTAGAGGAAATGGCAGCCTTGCTATTATGGCTGCAGCTACACCTTACTAGCAAAGGGGAGGTATTAGACAAAGGGGGACATAACACGAAGGCATGTGGAAGGTGCCAACAACCCAGGCTAGTAGGAAAAGCAAAGCCTCGCACCAAGGGTGTGACCACCTGACTAACTGTAGAAGGCATAGTCTCAGCGCCCCAGGTAGTTGAAAGATGATGGGGGACTATAAACAAGGCTGAAGGAGATATGCGCGAAAAAGGGTGTCCACGTAAATCCCGTTTGGCACAAGGTTCATAGTCGTTCTTAAGGGGATGAACGGCCACATGCAGAGGCTTGAGGATGACCGTTGATGACATTGTTCATGACAAGAAGGCTAATTTAATGCGGAAAGGAGTGGGCAGCAGAACATTAAGACAAGTATTACAAGTTATATTCGGGGAGATATGCTAAGGGGTTAAATGCACGGGATGAAAACTACCCTCAAAGGTCTTCCCATGACCTTCGACAGACCGTAAGGTTATTTGCAAAAGCTACCTGTTACACACATGTTCATCTATTAGACATATATTGACAGGGTATGGAAAGAGGATCGCCTTTGGTTCCTTCTCGATTCACTTGGGGATCTCCATGTGGCAAGAAGAAATTCTTCTAAGCTGGCTCCAAGATGATTCCTGCATAAAGGACAAAGCAACCCAATCACAACATACACTTTTGAAAATTAATGTAAGAATTCGTAACAAGCATGTATAAATGTATAACTTATCTACTTAATGTAGCAAGCATTAGAATGAACAAATAAATGCACAAGATCACCAACACTTTGGAGTAGGGAACACAACCGCAGTCCTATATTCAGAATGGAAGAGTGATTACAACAATCTATTATATCAGCCTTCCTTACCCCTTCTTCCTCTCTCTCTCCTTCTTTCAACTAGCTCCTTCAAGAATATGACAGTTTCACAACAGCTCTATAGGATATCCTTCTAAATTCTCTAACCCTTTTGCAATGGCCCTCTCGTTGCTTATGTAGCAATCGAATTAGGGCTACCAAACTCCACCTGTAGTTCATTAGGGAAAAAACCATGAACTTGTCCTGTTTACAAGATTTTTCCCATTTGCCTTCATTCTCGAAATAGAATTTCTCCAAATATCTTGATTTTTGGAGTTTCCTTGCCTTTCTTGCATAAAGATAGGGATTTAATATCTAGATATTTATGAGCAGATTCGTTGGCAGAACCTTATAAACATCACTTAAATTCACTAATGCACCCCCTGGTCCAACAACAAGAGTTAGCAGGGTGACTAATGCTCCATTATGCTTGGTAAAAAGCTTTATAAAGTAGGTTGTCAGTGTATAGAGAGCATTGGTGTGGATTCTTGGCCTGCAACTGTGGTCATTGATTCTATCATCTTGTCTTTCTCCTATGAGTTGATTAGGAGGTCAATTTGTCCTATAACAGATGCCCCCTAAAGTATCAGATCAGAGGTAGAGACGATGGCCGGAATACTTTATGAAAAGACATTGTAATTTGCTGTCAAAATCTTTGTAGAGAGAGAGAGAGAGAAGTTTCGGGCGGCAAGGAAAAATTTGATACAACAAAAGTACATATATATAAACTAATTAAATCATGTCCTGAGTCAGACATTCCCATGCTCAGTAGCTATGTCAAAGTAACTTTCTCCTTGGAGGTATAACAATGCTGGCTGCCAATATGGCACAGGGTGGATCTAGTGTCATAATAGATCATCCTAAAATAGTTGTCTCCAAAGAACAATATCACAACTTGGGAGAGCAAACAAGGCTGAATGATGCAAGCCTCTACCCAAGGTCTTCATTCCCGCTTCATCGAATAGCATAGATCAGTACATGTGATAAAATGAGTTGACGTTGAACATGCATGAAATCATCTAATTACTAGCCAATAATGGAGACTGTTAATAGATGCGAGGAAGGTCAACGATAATGGTGATGGTCTCCAAGATGCACAGTGCAAACTAGCGAGTGTGAAATATTTTTTGTCGTCGAACACTCATAGAATCTCTTAACCAGGAGCCAATAATGAAAACCCATGATCAAGCACAAGGCAACCTGCCACTAATTTCTACAAGCACCAAGGCACTAAATGTGTTTATGGGTTATCTTCCTAGATAGAGTGTTAAATTCGATAGGAAGGAACCTGTCGAAAGGTAGGCAATGACATGTCCTACATCAGTCGACATGAAACCAGACAAGGATGATTTTTCTTTTTGAAGAATCTTTTAAGCTTTTGGGTCTAAACAACTTAGGGCATGATTAAAGGATATGTAGGATCAGTTGATAGAGGAAACAAATAGGGACCCTTGAACAATAGAAGGCATGATAATGGTTTTCACTAGACAACATTAGACTCATGAACACTACAGAGTGTTTAAGATACGGAGATGCAATAACATGAGGGTATATAGGCTAAAAACTCATACGCTGGTAGGGTTCATACTGAGAGGCTATCAAAATGAAGGTTTATCTAAGGGAGTGCCATGTTCAAGGGAACGAATGTTGCCAAACCACACTTTCAAATACAGGATAAAGTTGTATTTTCCACTTTCGCCATCTAACTTTTTAATGAGTCCAGATGGGTAAACTCATTGAGATTTTTCATGTTTAAAGAGTCTGAAAATGATCGCAAAAAAGAACGACTCTTTTCCCTATCTGATTAGTCTAATGAGTCCAGACAGGCAAACTCATCGATTTTTTCATCTTTTAAGAGTCTGAAAAGTATCGTAAAAAGAACGACTCTATATCTTGTTTGTTTATTTAAAGAGTCGAGACTAGACAACTCGGTGGTCTTTTCATCTTTAGAGAGTTTGAGAAGATCGTAAAGAGAGACACCATGGTGGTCCCTTTGTCATATTTGTTGACCAGGTGTGACAAAAGGTTAATAGTATACCCGAATCGGTTACTTTTCTGTATTTTAATCTATTGAACCTGGATAAAGAGAAACCTTTTTCCAATAGATGTCGACCTCTTTTTGTTATGAGTACGAGGCGACAGACTAAACTCACATTTTGTCGTGACACTTTAATGAGCTCAGTAACAAAAAATTGAGATTTTTCATTTTTTAGCAAGCAAGAAAAAGTACCTGAAAGAATGCTCGGGTTATCTTTAGCATGTTTAATGAGTAGCAAGGCACAACTCAATATTTTTTCAGTTTAAAGAGTGAGAAAAAAGTTCCTAAAAAGGATGCTTTGTTGGTCTTTTTCAGTTTATGAGCTAGAACAAGATAAAAAAAGAGGTGCTTAGAGCATCGTTTGCACATATTTAACAAGTGCAAATGATGAAAAACTTGGGGATGTTTATACTGTTTAAAGAGCGATAAAGTATCCCTAAAAGTGCTTTACTGATTGTGGTATACATGTTTAACGAGACCTACTACAAAAACTCAAAGATGTTTATATTTTTTAAAGAGCAATAAAATATACCTAACAGTGCTCTACCATTGTTAGATAGATTTTAACGAGCTTAATGATGAAAACTCAGGGATGTTTGTATTTTTTAAAGAGCAATAAAATATCCCTAACAATGCTCTATAAAGACTTGCATGTAGCTTTTACTGCTTTTCATTCCTAAAAGTACTTTCATCAAAAGCAGTAACAAGTAGAAAAAGCAGCAATTTCTATTATCTGGGTTTATGCATGATAAAAAATCATGTAAAATGGACTATTTCCTCTTTAATGATTTTCAAAAAATCATGTCTCTCAAAGTTATATAAGGAGATGCTTGAAGCTTTCACATGCATCATTTTCACTAGTTTGAATTTTGTGAGAGCTTGCTGGAGCTAAAGAGGAGCAGATTTTTCATGGACCATTGCAGGAGATCACGGCAACCATTTAATGTGCCATTAGTCCTAGGTGAGAGATAAAACCTTTCTCTATGCTTGATTAAACCTTTTTTAACAGTTTTGTGGGTGGAAATTTGCAGACCTGAGGTGCCCTAGAGCCATTTTTGTGCACTAACGCCCTCCAGATGGGTAGTCAAGAGTGTTAAACACTCTGTACAAGCCATTGGAGAGTGTTAATCCTCCTTGTGCAGCAGTTGGAGGGCCGTTAGGGCTGTAGGGCATATTTGAAATCCTCATGCATGGATTCCTTAAGTGATATTTCCCCATTTTGACTGTTTTTAGGGTTATTTTGTGTAGGTTTTAGGCTAAAATGACTCACCTATGGAGATAACAGGCCCATGAGAATGAGGAATCGCTGATGCAAAACGATCCAACTTGCATACTTGCATTGCATCATTGTGGTTTGTTGAATCATGCAAGGGTAGATCTGATGAAAGGACAGGAGGATTTACTGAGATGGATCATACAACGTTGGGATGAACACGAGCAAGTGTTCAGGGTTGGAGATCAGGAGCTGGCGATTGATTGGGATGATATTGACTTTTCGACTGGTTTGTCATGCTGTGGGCAACAAGTAAACCTTATTGATGGTAGGTCAGATCCATGATCTACATCAGAGCTGGTACATATCTACTGCATCCCTGAGAGTGGACTAGTCAGCAATAGAGTCTCGACAGAGAGGATTCGATCTCAGTCTATGAGGGCAGTTTTATGGTTGATTGTGTGAATGGTGTGGTCAAAAAGTCCCCACATAGCGAAAAAGGCCCAACTATTGCTTGCCATTAATTGTATCTAGCCCTAGATGTTCAACTGGTGTTAAGCAGTGCTTCCCTAGTTGAAGGCAGAATTGACAGCATGCAAGACTCGTACCCAACACAATTTTGGGTATGGTACTATCATAGTCTCATTTTTCCTTGAGAGGGTACCTATCATGTGCCCACGGGTGAGCTTAGGTCCCTTTGATCTGACGGAGCCAAGGTAGGGCGCTAGTCATCACTTGATCCTCGCATAGGAGGAGGACCACTTCGGCACTTCTTTGACAAAAACTTCTTCGAGTGGCTTCACAACTAGATTGTGATTGTTGATGACTATGCCTATGAAGGCATGGACTTTACCAACTACCCAGACTCGATGCTATTGTACAGGACCAACTGGGGTCTTCAAGGTGAGAATAAGTTTGATAGTGCTTAAGTATTTTTGTACTTTTGAATGTATATGTAATGGTTTTTAATGATGAGATAAGAACTAACATGAAACTTTTATGCTTAACACAGATGTGGTGCCAGTACGACCTGCAGGTGAACCTCGCTATGTGTGAAAAGGCGGCCAACTACATGTTGGAGGGGGCAATGCCGACAATCTCTGTGAGGTTCTAAGGAACCTAAAGGGTTTGATTATGGGTGTCCCCCCCTTCCTATGAGAGAGATTCCCGCTCATATGAAACGACGTACCGTTGGTGTAGCTAAGTGGTTTCTGGTTCCTCCTCAGAGTGTAGCTAGAGCTATTTTATATTTTCTTGAGCAATAGGCTCATTTTAGAAGTTGTTCTAGCATAGCCATATGAGTGTTTGTAGCTGGGATTTTGAGCCATTTTGTACTTAAATCATCCAAGTTTTGGAATATTTTGATGTAAAAACTAGACTTCGATATATATATATATATTTGGTATTTTTATGGTGTAAATGTATTTTTAAATGTTTTTGTGAATTTTTTTTAACTTTAGTAAATGTTTTACTTCTCATGCATGCTGCTATAATAAATGAGACAAATGCCAATCTAATACATAGTTAGCTAACGAATCAACAAATGTATTTAATTCTTGAGGAACATGTTCGTATGTGATTATTTAAAATCGATGCTCCACGAGTGGTACCCTTAGATAGTTATGTAACAAGGCTGGATTACGGACGTGATAATGGTTTGTCAATTGCATAACGACTTGCTGGGAGTCTCACCTAACCACCAGAATGGAGATGCCCTTTGATGATGCTTCTGTGAGAACCGAAATGACGGACATGTACTTGAAAATATTTTGGTGGCGGTACCAAGAAAGACCCCCCAGGAGCAAAATAGTTCTGACTCTGGTGTATAGAATACCGAAGTAGCTAATGCAATGTGTCGTGTGTGACGACTGGAACCATCTGCATATCCTATGTATGCTAAGGGCAACGATGACATTTGTATTGCGAGAAGAATGCATGAGACAAGTACTCCATTAAATAAAAAAATAATCCAATCACATAAAAAAGGTAAGCAAAACTTATGAATACATAAAATCACAAAGCACATGCCCAGCACGACACTAGGCACAATACTTTTTCAGATAGAGCCCATACATGGGCTCCTTCAATGGGATTTTGTCCCAGTCCTTAAGTTCATATGCTCTTGAGGGGAGGCATTTCATTATGACATAGGGAACTAGCCAAATGGGTCAAAGCATGCATACCTCCAGGAGATTATCTTTTGGATGATATAGCGATACAAAATTGTCCTCTTGGAAAGAACAAAACCAAAACTCTTTTGAAAATTGGGTTTGTACCCACTCCTTGTGAGCTACAAGTGCTAAATCGACATCTCAATGAGTTTTATCTAGTTGTTTGAGGTATAGTAGGTGTTCTTCTTCGGTCGTGGGGCCAAGCATGGCTTCAACGGCTATTTCAAGGGAAGGAATTGGCCACCCATTTCGTTTTGCCTCGTCACAAAGGTGGATCTCATGCGTGACAAACGATGGATTAAAGTTGGCCATTTTCTTGTGAGACCAAACAAATTCATCATGGAATTCCTCATGTAGACAGGTGGAGCTTGCAATTCCCTCAGGACTACAATCTGCTCACATCTGAGTGTCTTCCACGATGTCTGTCGTGACAGAAATATCTATGGGCACTAACCTGGAAGTGTCGTCCATATTTTCTTCCACCCCAAAAGTTTGGATGCTTGTATAGGGTGGAGTAATGATTTTGTTTATGTCAGTGGACATGACTTGAAGAGGCATCATGTCTGAATCAGATGTCAGACCCCAAAGATGCCATTCCTCCCAATGTTGCTCTCGAAAACTCATGATTTCGCGAATGGCTTCGTCCGTAGATGGGAGTTGATCACATGGATCTAAAGGAGGAGTGGTTATGGGAAATTGGGTGGTACCGTTGATGATAGCCAACATCACTAGAGATGTGGATGCAGATTTGGTAGGCCAATTTAGCTGGTGATAGTGGCATCTGGTCTCTGAATGTGTGAAGGTCTGAAGGCGCCATTAGGATCTAGGGATTGGTTAGTTCATGAGGAATTGATGAAAGAATGTTAACCATACGGTGACAGAAGATGAAAACAACCCATTAGGGAGGAAGCCTTCAATAGATCGGGACCTACACTGACAAAACTGTTAGTTACACCTCCTACTAGGGGTACAGAGCACTTGGTAATGATGAATAATCAGGGGTGCAGAAAGATAACTGATCCACTGTAATGACATTTCCATCCAATGGAAATAGGATGATATGAAAGACAGTGGTTACGATGGCCATCATGGCATAGTCCAATTGTGATCCAGCAACAGATTATAGTTGAGACTCTTGTCCACGACTTCTACATCCACCATTATGGTTTTCCCAGCCAAAGTGATGGGAAAATTGGATAAGTATCATTTTGGGACAAAGGTGTGGCTGTCAAAAGCTTTAAGGGAGTTTGACATTAGGGAGAGGGTTGGGGAACCCAAGGCAAGCCAACATGATGCAGGTTGAAGTACCTTCATCGATGATAGATCGGTGTATACCTTTACCTTTCGAAGTGATATGCACTTGAAATGCAAGCTGGTGGGAAAGGGGAGGTTTACACTTGTCCATGTCAAAAATAACAAGCATGGAATCCATAGGGTCAATACCCTCGATAGTCAAAAGCAAAGCTTTTCTTTGGCTGGGGCATGTTTGTAATACTTCGAGCACCGACATAGCCGATGACACTTGTGCCAAATCCTCTACGATGTTGTAGTGTTTGGTGGCATGTGTAGATGTGTTGTGCATTGTGAGTCGAAGGGCCCCCTTGGGGTGTCGGATCACAAAGTCCTCAACTGACCTTTTGATGCGAAAATTGTTTGGCGGCGATGGGTTTTGACCTGCGGATGGTTCTGTTGCCAGAGCAACAGGAGCTTCATAAGATTTGACTCTTGTGGTTAGTTCTACCATTTCAAATGTGTAAACGGTAGAACTTCCTTCACCAGCTGAAGGGTGTTCTGAACCGTTGCTGCCCCCTGACGTGAGTTGCGGTTGGTTGGCAACGATATTTTGCTGCTATTGATTAGGAAAAGGATTTCTAAGGACAACAGGTGCCTTACCATAATCTTTCTTGGTAAGGTAATCCGTGCATTCTTGAAGATGCGAACAATGCCAGGTTACGTAATCTTCAAGACAGAGTTTGGATGAATAGGTGGTGTCTTTATCCTTTTCCGTATCAGTAGGCACAACGGCCTTCTATTTATTGTTGGGCTACTTATATGGCTACTCTTCAGATGGAGTGGTCTTGTTCTTATTCTTCTTATTCTTACTACCAAATTTCTGTGTAGACTGCACAGAGTTAATCGCAGTGGCAGGAAGAGTAATCAATTTGGTAGAGTGGTCCACTGCCAGCTTGGCAACGGAACCATTGAGTTGTTTTACAGCGACCCCGGAGGTTGTGCCGACGATCCCATTAGCGTACGCTCCACGGTGCTGAGTGGTGGGAGGATTGGGGTTACCGAGAGCATATGGGATAATGTTGTAGAGAGTGCCAGACTATGAATAAATAAAATCTAAGTTTTGGGCATGACATATGGATTGGTCTTCTGTGACCAAACCACCTAGAGCGACATCTCTAGCGATTTGTGGGAGCAATGACTTACAAAACTAGTCTGTTAAGAGAAAATTAGGGATGGGAGCTTTGACTAACCTCTGCCTACATCTCCATTCATTGATATGATCGGAGATGTGGGTGGCAGTATCCTGATGAAACAAAGTAAGGAGCTCCATCCTTGTCTCATAATGGATAGGTAACTGAAAGTGCTTTAGGAACTCCATCTTTAAAGCCTCAAAGCTATTCACTGACGTGCATGGCAACTCAATATACCACTTTGCAGCATTGCAAGTGACGGTGCGGGGAAAAAGACGTAAACGAACACTGTCATCCACCATAGAGTTAGAAACACACTAGAGATGGTAGGTGGTGACATGAGTGCCAGATCCTCCCCTTGTTTTCCATCAAAATTAGGAATGTCCATCAGTATTTTATGTAGGATCAATAGCCATTGTAAGTTGTGGTAGATGGGGTCGTTTGTCAATTTGTATAAGTTGAGAATATCCAATGTTGCCAAAAAAATAAAATTGTTGGGTGCCCCCGACTCAGACCATGCTGATGACGGATGACGTGAGGAGCTCTGTGCTCCCCCCATCAATTGGTTCCCCATGGTGTACATGGGCTACGTGGTGTAATAGTTTCTTTGTGGTATGGTGTTGCAGAGTCGATTGCCATATGGATTTTGATACTGGGGTGTGAAGTTGTCCCCAGTATAAACGGTGCCCCCTTGACTCAACTGAGATTGTGAGTAGGGTGCCCCCATGGATTGGGTGGGAATCCCTTATGGATTCCCAACCGACACAGAACTAACCATATGGATTTTATTGATATAGGGAACACTCATGTCAATCAACGACTTTCCATGCATGCTTGAGAACAGCGGGGGAACTATGACATTCCCTGTCGTCATGTGCATATTGGGAACTGCCCCAGATATCTAAATTTGGGGGTTGGAACTATACATTAGTTGTCGATCTTGTTGTTGGTAAACTGGAACCACCCATAGTGTCACATTGAGTGTTATATGGAGCACTATATGTGGCACTAGTTGAAGGTATGCTTTGTGGCACCATAGGAGTGGAACCTGGCATCCGCTGGGTTCCTCCCATAGAGGGTGTTATGTGAGTTGCAGTACCTAGGATGAACGGGATTGCGGGATTCCACATTACTAGTGATGTGATGACCATCGACTGGGGAAGTGGTAGAGGACCAATAATGTCTCTATAATTCCACAACCCTTGAGGTGTCGACTGGATAGATGGGAGAGTTCCTCCTACTGAAGAAGGAATTACAGGTACCACAAGAGTAATGATAGGTTCCGATAGATATGTAAGCGGAGTGTTAAAATGAGGAAGAAAATCTTCCGTGAAGAAATCCTCTAGCAAACTAGAATCATTGGTCATCTAGACAGATCTCGTGTGTGATTTAGGAGACTGGTTCCTCGAAGATGAGGAATCCGAGTTAGTGGAACTCGGTTGATCCTCCACAATGAGTGGAGGAAGTCCTAACAATCATCTGGATTGACGATGAGGGTCGGATGTAGCCACAGTGACTGTTAAGTTTTATCAGATAAGTTTTAATGTGATATTCTTTGAAGTCTTGAAAATGATAGCACTCAGGTACTTAAAAAGAAAAAATACACTAAATATGTTAATAAGCAAACAGAGGTAAATTACCTCATCTGATAAACACTGATTACTAGAGATGAAACCCTGTCTCTCAATCAGTAATAGAGAAGAATGGCCAAATTTATGGTTACGATTACTTTTGAGCTTCACCCGAACCTCAGATTGAGGGACCAAGTACTCTCATGAATATGAGCACCCTCCCAAAAACTAAAGACAAAGTAGATCCGTCCGTTTGAGTTACCAAGACAGCCCATCCCAGTCACCTTAGGTAAGTACCTAGAAGTTTTTGTCGCTAGAGATACCTCAAATAACAGACATTACCAAGGGGGACATAGTCGTAGACAACACGCTGTGTGGGCAGGATACCTGAGTCCCCGACTCGGTTCCAAAATCTCCGAAGAGACCCTTAATACACAGAATGCCCAAAGGAGTTGTATGAGAAAGCGGGCTAGCTTCAATTACAGTCCGATGTTGCCTCATATTTTGCTCCGTTGTTAGTGGAGTGGTCCAGGTAATATGAGTGCAGAAGGATTTTTCACTCATTAGCAACACTACTTTCGATTTTCAAGCTTGGGCAGTTGACTCACATTTTTATCCCAAGGTCCTAATCTAACAAATGTTGGTTTCCTAAAAAAAGAGTAATTGATTGACTTTAGTGTAAATTTTAGTGTACTTGCTTATTTGTCTTCGGTAGGGGTGTTGACATATGAATATGATGAGACTCTCGACTCAATAAACCATGTAGAAAAATGCTTTGAATTTTTTTTTCCATTTCTTATGCAAACAGGTCTTATTCTACACATGTATCATTTCTCATATTCATGGGTTTGTTGGTGCATCTAAATTCATTCAACGCTTTGCATAACTGAAAGTTTCTTTTCTCAATATTCCCTAACAACTACTAAACCAAAATAAAGTAGCCTACAACTATTTCGATAGAAGGAGATATACATTTTATTAGCTTTTCTTTTAACGAAAATGTCTTTTATGAGAGAAAACTAAAACATTTTCTTAAAAATAAATTTTTAAGACACCAAATTTGTTAGCATGATACTGTTACAGATCTTACTTTAACCCCTGAGACAAGTTCCCCCCCTTTTGGTCCACAAAATCTCTTGAAAAACATGGAAATGGGAGACTAACGCTTTGTGTGTGTGTAAACAGAGAGTTAGTTTGGCCACTAACGCTCAGGCTGTGCACGGTCAAACAGATTTATAAAGCTCTGTGTAGACTAGCAACCTGCATTAGTGAGGGACATAGCTCAAAAAGAGGGCTTTTGGGATCAGTTTTTGAGGAGAATGCAACGTTACAGGATACAACAAGGTTGATGGTGGATTAGAAAAGGATTTGAAGAAGCGGGAAGCTCATAGAAGAAAGAGAAGATCTGAGAGGAGTCCAGGCAACCAGGAACTAGATGTATAGTCTCGACTGGAGTCACCAATTCTGCTATGGGGTAAAATGCATGGGATGAAAACTACCCTCAAAGGTCTTCCCGAGACCTTTGATAGACTGTAAGGTTACCTACAAAAGCTACCTATTACACACATGTTCATCTATCAGAAATATATTGATAGGGTATGGAAATAGGATCACCTTTGGTTCCTTATCGATTCGATTGGTGATCTCCGTACAGAAATAAGAACTCCTTCTAAGCCGGCTCCAAGACGATTCCTACACAAAGGACAAAGAAAGCCAATCACAGCCTACACTTCTGAAAATTAATGTAAGAATCTGTAACAAACATGTATAAATGTATAACTTATCTACTCAACGCCACAAGCATTAGAATGAATAAATAAATGCACAATATCACCAACACTTTGGAGTAGGGAACACAACCACAGTCCTATATTCAGAATGGAAGAGTGATAACAACAATCTATTGTATTAGCCTTCCTTACCCCTTCTTCCCCTCTCTCTCTCCTTCTTTCAGCTAGCTCCTTCAAGAATATGACAGTTTCACAACAACGCTATAGGCTATCCTTCTAAATGCTCTGACCCTTTTGCAATGGCCCTGTTGCTTATGTAGCAATCAAATTAGGGCTGCCAAAAATCCATGTAGTTCATTAGGGAAAAAACCATGAACCTGCCCTGTTTACAAGCTTTTTCCCATTTGCCTTCATTCTTGGAAAACAATTTCTCCAAATATCTTGATTTTTGGAGTTTCCTTGCTTTTCTTGCATAAATATAGGGATTTAATATCTAGATATTTATGAGCAGATTTGTTGGCAGAACCTTCTGAACATCACTTAATTTTACTAACGCTCCCCCTGGTCTAACAACAAGAGTTAGCAGGGTGACTAATGCTCCTTTATGCTTTGTAACAAGCTTTATAAAGCAGGTTGTTAGTGTATAGAGAGTGTTAGTGTGGATTTTGGGCCTGCAACTGTGGTCATTGATTCAGTCATCTTGTCTTTCTCCTCTGAGCTGATTAGGAGGTCAACTTTCCATATAACAAGATCTACTGCCAAGCAAGTACTAAGGACTCAAAAATGGAGGGAAGGGATGGATTCAATTCTGACTGGTACTGTAAAATCCCACAGGGTAGTTTTCAAGAAGCTTTAGGGTTGTTAAGGATTGAGGTAGAACAGCGCAGTGAGTCCAATATAAACACAATGTTGAGAACCAGAGTGCGAATTATGGGAGGTAGCCAAGAAGCACGGGTGACCCAGGAGGAGCTCGGAGAGGCAAGAGGCGCACCAGAGGTCACGAAGTCCCCATGAACACCACAACTACAGAAGAACAAACAGCCGATGGGGCCCATCCAGGTATCACTGCGGCACCCAAGAGTTAGTAAAATCTCACTCGCCAAAAAGGGTAAAGCCGTCACTATTGAGACATAATAGGAGGAGAAATATCTGCAAGACCTAATAGCTCAAATAGACGCACAATACGATGAGGAGGAAAATATCTCCCAAGAATCTTCAAGGATAGTGTTACCCTCCTACATGTCTGCATGAAAAGGAACAAAAAAGATACCAAAGGACCTGGAGGCATCGAAGAGTGCGCTCCAAACTCCGCTTCTTTCGGATGATATCAGGTTTGATGGACCACCGCTAGGATGGGTACCAAATATAAAATTTGAAGACTGGGACCTGGCGGATAGTGAGAAATTCCCACAGTTGGTCGTGGACAAACTACAACAGCAGAAATGGTTGCAAGGTGTGGAGAAGGTAGGGTTACTATATCTATGGTGGATACCCCACTACCACCGCATGCCTATCACAATCTTTGTCATCCAGTAGCTACTATGTCTAGTACATGACAGGTATCTATGGCTGGAAGAACCGATTCCCATCATGGATGACTTAATTCACCGAATCTCGAGGCTGCTGATTAAAGGAAGCAATCCCGCAGACATAGCTGGAAAGAGTAGTGACTTGGGCCTTGCAGAAGCTATGAAGGCCAAGTATAAGTCATAGAAAAGGAAGCGAGGTTACGTAGTTGCAAGTATCAAAGATCGAGGGGCGCGCATTGCCACCCAGTTGCTGGCCAGCAAGCTCATGAGAAAATATTGTGTAGATGAAGTATCGACATCTGTAATTGCATTGGCGGAACAGTGTGCAGAAGGGGTCCAATTCAATTGGGTGCAATTTCTGTGTGATGAATTTTTTACGAACTACAGGGAAGCACAAGACCAAGGTAAGACCTTCCACTACATGTGGGTGCTCTTATCCATCTTGTTGATAGTCGGAGAGCTACCAACAGACAGCCAGTTTCCCACCATGGAACAACGCCTACCTGAGGTTGCGAGGTATACCTCACTCTGGGCGACCACAGACACAACAAGGATCCAGAAGATAAAAGTATTTTGGAAATTTGTAGAGGTGAGCTTACAAACATGGATCAACTGTAGGCCGTGCATGTCCCCAATGGTATATAACACTTTACAGAGTGTGGTGGAATTCAAGGCAGATATGCATAACTTGTATATCCAGGCGCGTAAGGATCCGGCCCGAGCATGGGAAAAGCTGTCATTTATTGCGATAGATGATGCAATCTTCCAAGTAATGGTGTCATGGTATCCAAAGTTGTGTATCCCAAACTTGGCAGAATTGGAAAAAATTACAGCACAACAGAAGAAGGAGACCAAGTTGCACCTTGCAAAGCTAGCAGAAAGAAAGTATCAAGAATAGGAAGCAACCATGCTGTAGATGACGGTAAAGGCAGCAATGCTAGAGCACATGATACAGACCACAACTGTGGCTGCTGAAGAAGCTAAGGAAGGCCAAGAAATGCCCATGGAACTAAATATACAGGAGGAGGTGGAGACACAAGAATACACGAACCTTACAACAAATGTGACCCAACTCAAGCGACTGTGCAACCAGGAGCAACCTTCTGCGCGAAAAAGGACAAAGGGAATAGAGTCTGTGGGAGGAACCCTTATTAATGAGGATGCCTTGGAAGAATTGATGATGGAGTAAACGACAGTGTTAGGGCTACTCAAAGCACAGCTGCAGGCATTACAAATGCGACCCCCTAGAGTGGCGATACCGAACCTAGTAGATGTTACATCCACAACTGAGCAGATGGTGTGCGCCCACACAATGAACACTTTAGTGTTACCAGCAGGTGCCATCATAGTAGAAGCCAAAGGTAACATGAGGAGTTCGGGGTTGAATTTGGCCGCCCTTCCTAGAGAGACCCTATACCAGCTATAGTGATCTGAATTGGATCCATGAAAATAATCAAGCTACCATGACTGTATTCAAACCAAGACAAACTTCAAGGATTTATGAGCATAGAGCGATAAGGAAGACCTGTGAACAATGGCAGTTGGCATCCAGCGAGGAACGACGAGGACCCCTGTCAAAGCGTGCTGATCGAGGCCCATGGAGACCGCACAAGAGGCAAAACTAACACCTTGGAAGCCCAGATCGGGAAAAGGAGGTCGTTTCTGATGTGTGATTAGTGCTTAGTCACACATCGTTGGGAAAAAACCCTCGAGAAGGAAAGGCCTCAAGTGATTGGTTGCATGGACGCTGAGGAAACTGCGGGGAAAAGCGCTAAAGGCTAAATGCGGGACCCACGCTCGAAAACCAACGGTATATCGGGGGCACCCTTGGGTGGTAAGTGGATTTGGCTGAAACCTAGCAATTCCATTTGACGCCTGATGCGTGGCAAATGAAGGAGAGGGAAATCTACTACTCATCACATGCTAATGGTTGAGAAAGCCAACCACACGAAATGAGCGAATGACGTCGGATCTGGGGGTTCTAGATCTAACGGCTGAGAATGCGCTTTATGAAAGAACCAAATTTGACAGGGGATTGAGCCGCGATGTATAAGGATTTGAGGTCCGATTTGACTGCTGAGGTGGCAGACGAGTCATTTCCCTACGTAACCAAAGAACCGAACCAACGAGGAAGAGCTGGCAAATTTTGTAGGAGGACAAGTGGCCACTCCCTGTGAGCCATTGATGATGACGCCGAGACGGGGAACTCCAAGCGAGCAGCAGCAGGCGATCCGACTGGGGCGGAAGAGGAAATGAGTAGTCATGAGAGCGATTGGCTTTAAAGCCATGAACAAGAGAACAAAAGACATAGACAGGACACTGAGAGGAAGAACCAGAGAGAAGAAGATGAAGACAGCGAAAAGAAGAGATAGTAAAGCAAAGAGCAGAAAGATAGAGAGTCGAGTTGACCTGCAGCATATAGCAGTATCGAGAAATCCCTGAGAGGATCTGTTAGGGAACTAAGCACCACATTGGGCTCCTTCCATTAAAGACTAGAGAGGTCAAGAGCTGGTAAGGAAAAGAGTCTATGCACTCTAGTGGCTTGGGGAATCCAAGAACCAACCTGCCAGGAAATTATGTTCAAGAGACTCAGATTGAGTTCCTCATTGTAATTCTATGCTTTAAAGACACAATAAAATAAGGCCACCACTGAAAGCTAGACTGGAGATGTAGCCCTGGAGGATAGGGTGAACTCCTTATTAATTTGTTGTGTTCTTGTATTTGCTTACTATGTTTCTGCGCTGTTTTCCATTTTCCAGTGTCTATGTATTTTGCAATCTGATCAACCCATTGCCTAAAGTAACATAGACACACACCAGCAGATGATTCTGTAATACCTTCATTCAATAATTAATTAACTGAGGTCACTCAAAAGTGATTTTCAGATCAAGTGGTATCAGAGCTCTAGGCTGTTAAAGTTAGACAAGCTTGTGTTGGTTTAGTTGTTGAATGCTCACTAGGTCAAAGCTCAAATTAGGAGAAGTAGAGTTGGTTGAAACTAATCCTGAAATTGGGAGAGTCTATCCTTGGAACACAATGTCAAAAGAAGGTTCTATGGGGCTAGACCCTCAGTTCGTAGAAGGTTTCCTAGCCATAAAGCCCATGGTAGAAGAAATGTATAGGGACTTTAGAAAACATAAGGCTGAAGACTCATCAGGCTCTAAACAAGGCAAAGAAGAAGATGAATCTCACTTCCATGACCACTCCAAAGGAAAAGGGAAATAGGAAGGCTTCCTCACACCTCCTAATAGCCCTGTGCATAACAAGAAAGAATCTTTGATCAAACTGGATGTTAAATTTGATTTTCCTATATATGATGGAGAGATAAATGTAGAAAAGTTGGACAAGTGGATTTGACAAATTGATGTTTATTGCAGAGTCCAAAACATCGATTCAGATAAGAGCAAGATTCAGCTAGCAAGCCTGTGCCTATGAGGCACTGCCTTGGTTTGGTGGGAAGGTAGAAACCAAGCTGATATGAAAATAAATGGTAAGACTATCTCTGTCTGGAGTGAATTTGTTTCTGAAATAAAAAAGAAGCTTTATCCATTGGCCTACATGCAGCAAGCCATGATGAGCTGGAAAACTCTTCTATAGTTGAAAGTGCAAAGTGTGCAAGGGTACACTCAAGAATTTAGAAAGAGAGAATTGATTCTATGAATCTCATTAGACTCACCAGAAACTCTTTTGAAGTACATTGGTGGTCTACACAGCTACATGAGGCATACCATCTTCATGTTTAATCCCACTAGTATAGATGAGGTATCTGTACAAGCTACTCATCTAGAAGCTAGAGAAAAGAATGGAAGTCCAGAAGTTGGGGGACCATCCCAACCCACTGCAAGCAAGAGCAAGGAGAAAAGAAAGCAGAAGTGGAAAGCAAGGAAGGCTAACACTACACTAAAAAGCAAAGCTTCATGCACTCACTGTAAAAAGGATGGGCATGATGATGAGAATTGTTGGATTATGCATATAGAGCTGAGACCTAAGAAGTTTGAGGGAAAGAAGAAGAAGACTGTTGCAACTATTTAGAAAGATTTGGGGTTAGACTCAGGAGATAAAACAACCATTTTAGCCATAGGTATAAAAGGTTGTTTGCGTTAGAGAATGCTGAAATCAAGAAGAAGGTGCAAGAGTTGCTCGAGAAGGGGTTCATCAGGCCTAGCACATCACCATGTGGGTCGCCAATCATTTTGGTGAGAAAGAAAGATGGCTCGTGGAGAATGTGTATTGACTACTGAGCACTGAATAAGATAACAATCAAAAATCGTTATCCCCTTCCTCGCATAGATGATATTTTAGATCAATTGAAAGAAGTTGTTTATTTCACCAAGCTAGACTTGCACAGTGGATACCATCAGGTTAGAGATGCAGAACAAGATGCATGGAAGATTGCTTTCAAAACAAAGCAGGGATTGTATGAGTGGCTGGGTATGCCTTTTGGTTTAACTAATGCTCCTGCTACTTTCATGAGATTAATGAATGATGTACTTAGACCTTTTCTTGATGATTTTGTTATTGTGTATCTAGATGACATTCTGATTTTTAGTAAAATGTGGGAAGAACGCTTAAAGCATGTTAAGCAGGTATTAGATGTTTTGAAAAGAGAAAAACTTCATGTTAAACCCTCAAAATGTGAATTCGGCAAAACATCTCTAAATTATTTGGGTCATATAGTAGGGGGTGGTGAATTGAAAATATATCCCTCTAAAGTGACAGTCATTGTAAACTGGCCTAAACCCATGTCTGCTACAGAAGTGAGAAGCTTCTTAGGGGTAGCACAGTATTGGAGGAAGTTCATTCCTAACTTTTCCTCAATTGCAGCTCCCTTACATGCTTTAACAAGATTGAACAAGGTGTTTTAGTGGGGAGGAAAACATTAGAAAGCCTTCGATACCTTGAAAGAAAAGATTAGTACAACACCTGTACCAACACTGCCTGATCTGTAAAGACCATTTGAGATCCAAACAAATGCCAGTGACTATGCCATGGGAGCAGTGTTGACATAGCACGGTAAACCCATATGTTATCATTATGAGACTTTTAATCCTGTAGTAGTTAACTATCCTACATATGATAAAAAATTGTATGCATTAGTTCAGAGTGTGAAAAGGTGGAAACATTACTTAATGGGCAAAGAGATAGTAATACATACTGATCATCAACCACTTCAATATCTACACTCTCAAACTAAGTCGCAGCAATCAAGACATTATAGGTGGATGGGTTTTCTACAACAGTTTCATTTGGTCATCATATATAAAAAGGGCACACACAACAAAGTTGCAAACATGTTATCTAGACTCATTATAAATCCATCTACTATACTTAAGCATAATTTTGTACTACATGAATGCTACATTGAACAATATGCTGAAGATATAGACTTTAAAGATGTATATGCAACTTTGAGTCAAGGCAAAAGGGTAGAAGAATTGGATTATCATATGAAGGACCGACTCTTGCATCATTGTGGGAAAATATACATTCCACAAACTCAGAGAGTAAAGATAATTAGAGAGGCACACACTTCTTTGATATTAGGTCACTTTGGGGTAAGTAAAACAATTGCATAGCTGCAAAGATTTTGTTATTGGCCGAAAATGAATGAGACAGTTTCTAGATATGTAAAAGGGTGTACTATGTGTGCTAAAAGCAAGCCCAGCAATAGAAAACTACACTGGACACTCCATTACCAGTTCCTTCTCACCCCTCGGAAAGTGTTTCCATGGATTTTGTTGGAGGAATGCCTAAATCTAGGAAAGGTCATGATTATCTGTATGTGGTTGTGGATAGTGTAATAAACAGATTACAGCTAAACAAACTGCAAAAATATTCTTTGAACATGTATGGGTTCATTTTGGATTACCCACTTCTATTGTATCCGATCGAGACACACAATTTGTGGGGATGTTTTGGTCAAGTCTGTGGGAGCTCATGGACACCCAACTGAAGAAAAGCACATCTTTTCATCCACAAACTGATGACCAAACATAAGTAGTTAATAGGATAGTGATCTAGTCACTCAAAGGATATTATAGCAAACATCGTAAGCTTTGGAATGCACACTTATGTTATGTGCAGCATGCTTACAATAGAGCAAAACACTCTTGTACATATAGATCTCCTTTTGAGACCTGTTTTGGTTTCATACCAAAGTCTCCTTTGGGTTTTGTCTATGGTAAAGATATCACAGTTGATGGACACAATGATGTGGACAAGTCAACTAGGTTCATTGAACAGTTCTAGGAGATCTACCAGGCAGTACAGGAATAGCTGGAAAAGAGTCAAGCCAAATACAGGGCAAGGCACAACAAGCATTGGATGGAGCATATTTTTCAAGTTGGAGACCGGGTCTGGCTGTATAACAGTAAGGACACGATGCAAGGTGAAGGTAAAAAGCTAAAGCCTATCAGGTATGGACCTTTTAGGATACTTGAGAAGATTGGTGAAAATGCTTTTCCCCTTGATATACCAGCTTACATGTACATCTACTCAGTTGTAAATGCAGACTACTTGAGATTGTTTGAACCTTCAATGGTTGAGGATCCTAAAGAGAAGAGTCAATTGTCTTCTATTGATGACCTGCTACCTGAATATCTGAATGAATTGCATGAAGACATAGTCTTGGACAGAAAGGTGAGGAGAACACGCAAGGGAGATGTTGAGTACCTCAGAATTAGACTGAAAGGCTCGAAGCCGAGCAGTGCAAAGTGGATTGGGATTAGGCAAGTGAGACAACCGTACCATCACTTAGTCAATTCTTGAAAGAAAACCAACTTTTGGTGGTCCAAAAGCTTTTCAGTGGGAAGGCCGTGATCCAAATTGAATCCATAAAGAATGAAAAACAAAGCCATGGTTGTACTAAGTCAGGACAGACTTCAAATAATTTAAAACAACTATCATAAAGACCTCTAAACCAGTGGCAATGGCAGCCAGTGTGGAACGACGAGGACCTCGGTCAAAGCGCGCTGACCAAGGCCCATGGAGTCTACGCAGGAGGCAAATTTAGCCCCTAGGAGGCCTCGATCGTGAAAGAGAGGAGGTTTTTGATGCGTGATTAGCGCTTACTGCTAACTGCACATCGCTAGGCAAAAAAAACCCAAAATGGAGAAGCCCCAAGCACTCGGTCGCGTGGGAGACGAAAAACTGTGGGACAAAAATGCTAAAGCGCTAAAGGTGGGACCCACTCCAAAATTGATTGTATTGATCAAGGGCATCCATGGGTGGTAAGCAGTTTTGATGGAAATGGAGCGATTCCACTCAGTGCCCAACCCATGGCAAGCGGAGGAGAGAGAAAACCACCACTCATCACGCGCTAACAGTCGAGCTAGTCAAACATGCGGGATGAGTGAACGACGTTGGATCTGGGGGCTCCAGATCTAATAACTGAGATCACACCTGATGGAGAAGACGAAATTGATGGGGGATTAAGCCACAACATGAAAGAATTTGAAGTTTGGATTGACTACCACAGTGGCAAAAGATTCATTCCATGACGTAAACGAAGAAATGAACCGACGATGCAGGTTGTCGTAGTTTTCAGGCGGACAAGTGGCCATCCCTATGAGCCTGATGATGATGTTGAGAACAGGGAACTCCAAGTGCAGCTGCAAGTAGGCGATATGACGAAGGTGAAAGAGGAAACGAATCACGATGAGCCCGAGTGGCTTTAAAGCCATGAAAAGAGAATAAAAGATAGAGACAACGGACAAAGAGTCAGGAATGCAGAGAGGAACAACGAAGACAGAGGACAAAGAAGAGAAGGAACCAATGAAGCAAAAGCAGGAAGAAGACAGAGGGCCGAGTTGACCATGGGTAGCATCGAGCAGTAGAGAGCTTGAGAGATTCGAGCCATCCCTGAGAGGATCTGTCAGACCAAAGTGGTCAAAGAGCTGGTAGAGAAGAGAGTCTATGTGCTCTAGTGGCTTGGGGAATCCAAGAACCACCTTGCCAAGGAAATCTATTTCACGAGACTCATATTGAGCTCCTTCATTGTAATTCTCTGCTTCAAGACACAATAAAATAAGGCCACCACTGAGAGTTGGACCAGAGATGTAGCCCTAGAGCATAGGGTGAACTCCTTATTAATTTCTTGTGTTCTTGTCTTTGCTTATTGTATTTATCTATTGTTTTCCCTTTCTAGTGTCTGTGTATTTGCAATCTGATCGATCCGTTGCTTAAGTAACATAGACACAGACACCAACATATGAGTCTATAATACCTTCATTTAATATATTCTTAAATGAGATCACTCATAGGGTGATTATCAGATCAGAAATACAAAGCTCGGTTGGTAGCAAAAGGTTATTCCCAGGTGCCAGGAATTGATTTTGGTGATATTTTTTCTCCTGTGGCCGAAGTAACTTCTCTTAGATTACTTTCATCTATTGTTGTTGCTTTTGATTTTGAGGTATATCAAATGGATGCGAAGACAACATCTCTTCACGGGAATCTGGAAGAGGAGATCTACATGAAGCAACCTGAAGGCTTTGCAGTGAAGGGTAAGAAAGAAATGGTATGCAAGTTAAAGAAGTCTTTGTATGGGTTAAAACAATCACCAAGGATGTGGTAATACCGAGACTCGACTTCACCAGAAGTAAAGAAAATCATTATGTGTACTTTAAGTTAATTGGTGATCGTGTTATTTATCTAGTCTTGTATGTGGATGATATGTTTCTGGATGGAAATGATAAATAAATTATCCAAGATTTGAAGACCCATTTGTCCTCCAAATTCAACATGAAATATCTTGGTGCTGCAAACTATATTTTCGGCATGGAAATTAAAAGAGATTGGACAAAAAGGAAGCTCTATTTAAGCCAGAGGAAGTATGTTGAGACAATATTGTAGAGGTTTAATATGCAGGATAGTAAAGCGGTGAAAGTTCCTATTCCTGTAGGTGTAAAGTTATCTGTTGAATAATGTCCCGAGATACAAGAAGAGGAAGAGGACATGTCTCGTGTTCCGTATGCAAGTACGTTCGGTAGCCTAATGTATGTGATGGTCTATACTAGACCAGACATTAAACATGCAGTGGGAGTATTGAGCAGGTTTATGTCAAGACTAGGGAAGGAGCACTAGACAACAGTGAAGCGGGTTTTTAGGTATTTGTGTGGCACCAATGATTATGGTTTGTGCTACAAAGGAAGACTAGGATTATACAGAGTGTTGGATATTCCTAGATTTGTTGATGTAGACTGGGCTGGAGATCTGGATCAGAGAAGATCTACAAGTGGGTATGTGTTTAACCTATTTGGAGGTGCAGTCAGTTGGATGAGTAAGAAATAATTTGTAGTGGCACTATCAACTACAGAGGTAGAATACATGGCAGCCACTCATGCAAGGAAGGAAGTAATTTGGTTGCAGAGATTGTGTTCAAGTATGGGGTCAGTATAGGGAGCTATAAGGATAGACTGTGACAGCTAAAGTGCAATTTTCTTGACAAAGAACCCTGCATATCATTCAAAGACAAAGCACATTGATGTGCAATATCACTTTGTAACGGATATGGTAGAAGACAAAAAGGTGTTGTTGGTAAGGGTGGACACTGTGAAGAATACTACAGATGCATTGACAAAATCTGCGAGCTCTGAGAATTTCTCTTGGTGTAGAGAGACAATGGATGTTGCAGGGTTGGATAAATGACTAAGCTCTCTTGTGGCCCCCTGTGGAAAGAAAAGAACAAGTGGGAGAATGTTAGGTTGTGTTATATTTTTTCCATGACTAGCCCATGTAGTTAACTAGGGGGGTAGAGGGGGGTGGAGCCCCCCCTTCATTGTGCTGATTACGTAGTAAGAGGAGTCACATGGGGTTTGATGGGTACAAGTAACCCCACTCTAGGTGTCATTCTGACAATACTGTCTACACCAAGAAAGTGGGAAAGTCCCTTATCATTCTTGTTCTTCATGTTGATGATCTTATCCTTATTGGAAGTGATCCCAACTTATAAACCATGTGAAGTCTAGCTTTAAAAAGAAGTTTGAAATGATAGACTTAGGACACTTGCATTATTTTCTTGGTACTCAAGTCTTACAATCAAAGGAAGGTATTTCCCTTTCCAAGTCCAAGCATGGGTGCGATCTTCTATGCCATTTTCACATGGAATACTGTAAGCCAACCCCTTATCCCTTTCATTCTGGAGCCAAACTTTCAGTCACTTGTACTTCCCCTGAAGTTGATGCTACCTTATACCATCAGCTTGTAGGAAAACTTTTGTATCTGACCCATACTCATCCTAGCCTTTACTTTTATGTTGGGCTTATTGCTCAGTTTATGCAAAACCCACATGAAAGTCATTGGAAAGTAGCTAAAGGAATAGTTTTGTTGGGTTGTGTTATATTCTTTCCACAACTATCCCATGTAGTTAATCGGTGTGTTGTGGCGATTATGTAGCGAGGGGAGTCACAGGGTGTTTGATGGATACAAGTAACCCCACTCTATGGGGTCCAGGGCAGCACCCTAGAAAATTTTGGTTTTGGACCATATGTTAGGTTGGGAAGACCTACCTATGGTATTGTGCATGTTTTCAGCACATGGTTTTGGACACGATGGTTTTTGTTCCATGGTTTTGGACACGATGGTTTTCAGTCCAAGGTATTGGATGCTTCGACATGTATAAATATGTATTGTAACATTGAATGGAACATAATGAAAAATCAAGCTGGTATTCCTGGTTTTGGGATCTAGGGTAAAATCTTTGTGTATATGTGTTTTATGTGTTATGCTCTCACATTGTTTAATTTTTGTGTTTTAGAATTTGTACGTAGGCAATTTATGTACGGGGTTAAAACCTACAACTTCATTATGTTCGAGGTGCAGTTCAGTTTGAGATTCATTACAGTGCAGAAGCATTCCTCTATTGGTTGGTTTCACTGATTCCGATTGAGCTGGTGACCTTGATGATCAGAAGTCTACTGTAGCTTATGTGTTCACTCTTGGTTCAAGACCTATTACATGGGCTTGCAAGAAACAAAGTGTCATTTCTCTTTCTTCAATAGAAGTAGAGTATCGTGGTGCCATACAAGCTAGTAAGGAATCCATGTGGCTTCATCAGATCCTGTCAGATTTTGGCTTTCAACAGCAGCATCTGACTACACTTTCGTGTGATAATCAAAGTACCATTCAACTATGAAAATATCTAGCCCAACATTAGTGCAGAAAACACATTGAACTACACATGCACTTCATCAGAAAGCTCATTCATGACCATGTTCTTGAAGTGCAATATTGTTCAATAGAGGATCAAGTTGTAGACATATTTCCAAAGGCTCTCACAGAGGCAAAGTTTACTAAACTTCGATTTATGGTTGGAGTTCAGGAAGTTGTCACTAAGGGGGGATAGACTCCAATACCTTGTTCCTTCTCCTATTGTGTCATATTTGTACATCCTTCAATCCTACCCGAAGTTGTTCTTAAGGGGGGATGTTAGTATATTCTGACACATAGGAAATAGTTAAGTATAACTTGGTCTAGTTTAGAGTTAGGTAACGTGCGTTTGTTTACTATGTACTTTTGTAACTTACAATCCGACGGTCCCAATATATTCCAGACATGAAGTGATATGATGGTTCATTCTCTCCTCGGTATTACCGACACTTGGTCTGTGGCTTAACACTTGATTGGTCCATGATCTCTATTTAAAGAGCATGGAGGGTCATTTTTAGGGTAACCATTCATGACAGAAGCTTATGTAAATTTTCATTCTTTTATTAATAAATTGCCTGAAGTGGCCGTGTTGGCTAAGGCCATGGACTGTTTCCCTCCTTGAGGGTTTTAACCATGTCAAAAATATTGGTGTATTATTGTGTGATATATTTGTGAGTGGTGTCCTTTGGTGTTTTGCCTGAAGAACTTACCTTGTAAATTTCTACATATTATTCTTCATTTTTTCTTTTATTTCTTATTTTAAAGAATAATATGTTATTGATTTAAGTTATTATTTATATTTACATCATTATTTTTGTATTAGTTTTTATGGTTATATGTATTTTCAAGATAGAATTAATTTTGCTAATATTAACACGTAATTATATGATATTAGAGTTCAATATTCTTTGATTTGTATTTGGAAAATATATTTCAATTTTATCCTCATAATGAACCTAAATTGAAAATAATTCTCCATATAAGTTTCTAGAAAATCTTAATCATTATATCATAAATCATGATTTATTTATTTTTTTAAATAAAAATATATAATTTCCATTATAATACATACTACTTAAAAAATTCATCATTTATTAATTTAACAATTTGTAAGTTTGTTTCATTTAATAAATAATTCACCCAAATATGCTCTCAATAACTCATGTTACAATAAAGAAGAATTGCAATTTAGAAAAATACATAAAATATTTTGTGTACTTATTTATTTATTTATTAGGTTTCTTAATTAGATTTCAAAATTATTGTGATTTAAAATATTAAAATAGAATAACTTTTATTATTTTTTTTATATTTATTTTCAAATTATATTTAAGTATTTTCTATTATTTTTTCTCAGTAAGGTATCTAATAACTCAAATGTGTGTTATATATTTATTATATACATTTCTGTACCTTGCTTAAATCCATCTCTATGAATGTTCCTTATTTAATTCATTGCGATTTCCTTTCATTATCTTTATACTATATGATATAAATGAATATTGCCTTCCCAATATTTATAAGTGGAAGGGAATATCAATCATATTAATATATTAATTATTAATAAATTATAAGATATTTCTTATTTTTATTTCAAAATAATTTTATTATATTAAGTGATTAAATAATTGTGTTTAAATTGAATATTTTTGAAAAGATTTAAATATTAGAAAAAATTATCCAAATTGTCATACACCCCATTTTTTTTTATTCCTTTCAAGAGAATAGTTTCAAATATGTTGCATCTAAGTTAATAGCACTACATTTCTATGTTTTTTCTAAAGCTCACTACATTTGTCCAAAAATTACTCATAGTTGTACAATACTTATATGTTCTACTTTTATTCCGTTCCAACATTACATGCTGTGAGTGGTTCCACTACCCTCCCCTTATAGAGGTATCTATATCATAATACTCTTGTTATGTTTTATAAATTAATCTATGTATGAGCATTCCATAGATGACAGTTATCACCCTAGGTTTCTCAACCCGATAATGTGTACCCTTACACTCTACTACTCCCACTATGCAACCACAATGATGGGTTCTTTGATGAGGATTTCAGATTATGGTATGGTGATCAATATAAATGTTATGTCCATCCTGTAGATATAAATTATGCCTTCCATTTCTAAATGGTATACCATTACTCGATGTTTGCATTCGAAAGTATGCCAACCGTATGGAGAACCAATCCTCTTACTCCAACTCATCGACACCATATGTGCTCCGCGTGATGGTTCAGATCTTAAGGTACATGCAAAGTGAGGATGGAGCATTATAAATGCATTGGTGGAGGATTTCCCTACAAACCCTACACACGTTCTCATCTCTTTCCCTTGGCATTTAGCATCCTCACCTAATCTTTGTCTTACACCATGGTGTGCTCAAGAACTTTCAACTGAGGCCTATATTCACGTTCTTCCTATTTCCTTACTATATGGAGCCCTCCCCATCCCATTTAACTCTTGCAGGGTAGTTTTTCTTCTATAGGAGGGTTCTTCTAGACATTTTTATGTGGTGGTTCGAGTCCCTTGGAGGCAACAACAGAACATAAATTTGTTATAATAATAATAATAATAATATCCATTTTTAAGGTCACAGTCAAGCCAGACACCAAATTGGTGTATGAGACCCCCTTGTTTGTGGGATAAGGGACCCACCTCCGCTCAGCGATTTGACTACTAAGTCTATGAAGGCATACATACTCTACCCCCTCTACCCCCCTCTGGTTTTGAACCTGTGACCTCTTAGGAGGAAACACATGCTCTTAACCATTAGGCTAATCATGCCAGGTAATGGTTTCTGGCAGGGTGTAACTAATCAATACCTTGTTCTTCCATTTAATTGTATCTGGTCTGTTCCATTAATGGGTTTACATACTACTTTGTAGGCACCATTCCTGAGTTATGACAGGGAATCAAAAGGTTAGCTTCGTGGTCCTCATTGCTTTGAGACTTGGTTACCCACGAAACATATAACTGTGCTCCAAGACACCCAGGTAATTCAAAGACTCATCCTCCTCGTCTCCAAATTCGCAGAAGATGGTTTTTGTTTACCTCCCCTATTTCATTGTGTCTCATTCCTTGTTTTTGCATGTGTGTGTATTCACATACTTAACCTCTTAATTCAGGAGAGAGAGGAATGTGAGTTTATGTAGGTTTCTACTATAGATTGGAGATACCACCGTCCACTTCTGGTCCCCCATTTACCTACTCATCCAAATCTCCCATTGTGGTTTCTATATATTTTATTATTCTCACCCAATCTAACCCTCTGCTCTATCGCAACACGCGAGTATGGGAGCACAACATCCATCTATTGTGCAAGAGGTAAATATTCTATTAACTCTTTCTTGTTTGCTCAAAGTTCCATATAATTATATACTCCCTTATTTTGCTGACCATGCACTTAGATAACTAATTTCCATACTGCTTTGGTAAAGGTACTCTCTCAGCCCTTCTTTCTTGTTCTCATTCCCTCGAGGGTTTGGATCTTCGACATCTAACAAATCATTGGTTATAAAGGTTAGGGGAGTTTTTGTTGTTCTACCTACAGGGTATCAAGTGTTCTGATTAGCTCTGTTTGCAAAAAGTGTGGATGGGGTATTTCCTACACCCCTGAAATCCCTTGTCGTTTTTCTTTATGATGCCTCTGAAATGGTTGGACAAGATCTATAGGGTGTGATCTCCAATAGAGTTGTTATACTCATTTTCTTTATGTATATATAGTACTAGAAAACCTAAATCATATTTGGAGTACCTTTCCCAGGAACTCATCCTGTGGAAGTGTATCCAACCATCTAAATGTTTTTCCCCATTTCGTTAACAGTTACTCCTTCTATTGCTCTATATTTATAAGTTTAAAGGTCGTAGGCCTTCTTACTTTTGATATTTACAGAGAATGGTTTTTGTGTGTTAAATCTAGTATTCCATGAATATGATTTTCTTTTGGTATATATGCATATCCTATAATGGAAAATGGTTTAATTTTTTGTGTTAATCTAATATTCCATGAATTTGATTTGCTTTTGTTCTATATACATATGCTACAATAGAAAATGGTTTGAGTATTGAATGTGGAAATATACGTGGTATTAATTAGTGTGATAATTCCCTTATTTCTTGAGAATTCTATACTTATTTCATGGTTTATCTACTACATACTGTCATGTATTCATTTTAACTGAGGAGATAAGTGTGACCCTGAGGCTTGCGCACCGCTGTCCCAACTTATTACTTCTATATACGTCTCTAGGTTTATATTTTTATTTGACAGTTTAAGGTTACCATGATATGAATTTTACCCCAGTTCCATATTGGTTACTAGGGTATGAATTTTACCCTAATTCCATTTTTTTGTTCTCGTGCGTACTAGTAATATGTCCTTACTTCCCTGTGAGGAAGTACCCGTCCATTCAAGTCACAATTTGAATTGGCGAATTTATCTTAATGCTTTCCATTTTGAAATATAATGGATCCAAACCTATATCTCATTTTTTTTGTATTTATAATAAAATTTACTTATTACGTAGCCAGGTACATCTTGTTCATTTATATAATCTGTGGAAATATCATTCCAACTAATCACATTTTGATTAATAATGATTTGCTTCTAAAACCATACAATGCTAATTCATACCAAAACTTGAGTGATATCAAAAATTTTCCGCCTTTTTGCTACATTGTCCTCAGTGTTTAATTCCCAGCTCCTTCTTTCAAGAAAAATGATGGATAATTCTTTTTCATTTCATATTCTTGTTCCCTGGTAGCTTCCTTTGAGGTAAAGTGCTTCCATTGCACTTTAACTCGAATGACGGCTCAATTCCAGAGCTCGATCTCTTTCTTGTCTAGTATATAGAGAGGTTCTACTAGGAAATCACTTTTGGGTTCTGCCTGTAGCATTTTGCAATCAATAATGTGAGAAATATCATGTATATATTTCCTAAGTAAAGACACATGAAAGAGATTATGAACTTTAATGTGACTAGTTAAGGCTAATTTATATGCTACTACGCAAACGAGGTCCAAAATTTTAAATGGTCCACAAAACTGTGATGCTAATTTCTGAAGGTTCCCATCCTCAACGTATATTTTCTTGGTTTTTCCCTCATATACACATGATCCCCAATTTTGAATTCTTTGTATGTTGTTTTCCTTTCTGCATAAATATTTTTCCCATCTTGTGTTGTCTTGATATTTTGCTGAATTCTTCATGTTGTATGCTCAATTTCATACGTTGCTTCTAGCCCTAAAATCAATTTATCCTCTGCTTGACTCCATCTGAGAGGTGTATGATGTTTGCTGCCATAAGAGGCTTCGAAAGGGCTCATTTTAGTAGATGTTTGATAGATGTTGTTGTAGGCGAATTCAATTAAATGTAGAAAGTCTTCCGATTTTGCAGGCTTCTCCATAACATATGTTTAGAGCATGTCTTCTAAAACTTGACTATTTCTTTCAATCTGTCCATCCATTTGAGGATGGTATGCTTTGTTGAAATTTAATTTAGTACCCATGGCCCCAAAAAATGACTTCTAGAAATTTGACGTAAACTTGGCATCTCTATCTGACATTATCATTTTCAATATGCCATGCAACCAGAATATTCCCTTCATAAATGTATTGGTGATTCGTGTGGTAAAAAAAGTCAATTGCATTGGTATAAAATGGGTTACCTTGCTCTGTGTATCCACCACCATCATAATTGAGTCATGATGTCTCTTATTTATCGGTACACCAGTAATGAAATCTAGGTATATAATATCCCACTTCCATTCTGGAATGGGGAGTGGTTTCAACAACCCAATAGGGTGTTGATGTTCTACATTCATTTTATGATACTCTAAACACATTGGTAGGTATTCTTCCACTTATTTTTTCATATCGGGCAAAATGTATATTTTTCCTCATGGTCGTTATCATCTTTTGGTAGCCAGGATGTCCTATGTGTGGTTTCTTATGATATTCGTCCATTATCATACCTTTCAGAGAAGGTACATTAGGAATATACAATATTTTTATGTATAACAACAAATTTTCATAACTTTATGTATAACTAGGAATGCTAACCTTCAATTGTTTTTGATGTATTTCTAGATATTTTGGATCCTCAATTGTAGAAGTCTGAATCTGCTCCATGAAATCTATTTTTGTGTTGTTGACTGCTACTTCCATGAGATTGTAAGCATGTCTAGTCAAGGAATATTCTATTTCAGTTTCATTTCCTTTATATATTTTATATTGATTTCAGATTCACTATGGAACACTATCCATATAGATTTTGTTGCATTTAGATCTGGTTGACTAAAGGGATAGTTTAAGCTCATATGGTTAGTATCTCTAGTGAATTTGTTCCCTAATAAATATTGCCTCCACATTTTTAGGGCATCTATTACAACAACTAATTCTAAATCATACATAAGGTACTTTATTTCATGGATTTTTAACATTATAGACCCATAGGTTATGACAAGTTTATCTTATAGCATAGCCCCCCCTAATCCTTCCATGTAATCATCATTGCACACTTTGAACTCCCTGTTAGGATCTTCAAGTTTTAAAATGGGTGCCGTTGTAAGTAAATACTTTAATTTTTCAAAACTATTTTGACATTCAGGAGGCCATTCAAGCTTTGTTACTTTTTTTGACAATGACATGATAGGATAAGTGATTCTAGAAAATCCCTCTATAAACTTGTGGTAGTACCCTGTTAGTCTCGCAAATGATTGGACAATAGACACATCCTTTGGTATGGTCCAATTTTCCATGGCCTTAACGTTTTCAAGATCAACTGCTAACCCTTCCTAAGGGATGACATGGCCTAGGTATCGCATTCTAGTTTTGTAGAATTCACACTTGCTAAATTTTGCAAACAACTAATTTTCCCTTAAGGTTTGAAGTACCAATTTTAAGTGTTCCTTGTGTTCCTCTTCATTCCTACAATATATGAGAATATCATCAATAAACACCAACACAAATTTATCTAAAAAAATTCTAAGTATGTTATTCATCAAGCACATGAAAGTTTCAGGAGCATTTGTAAGGCCAAATGGCAATACCATGAATTCATAGTGCCAAAACAAATCGTTGATGCGAGGCAATGTATACTTGTTCGTGATGGTTAACTTGTTTAATTGCTCGTATTTGATGCACATTCTAAAAGTACCATCTATATTTTTAAAAAATAACATTGGTTCCCCCCATGGTGACACACTATGCCTAATATAACGCTTATCCAACAACTCTTGTAACTGATAGAGTTCCAACAATTCAGGTGGGCTCATACAGTAGGGTTCTCTCGACATTGGGGCTACCCGACATACCAAATCAATGGAAAATCAATGCCTCTATGAGGTGGTAATCTAGGGATCTCTTTTGGAAAAGCATCTCGATGGTCTTTAATAATTGGCGTGGTATCAAAATATGGTTTCTCACCCTGTTGTTGACCCATTTCCACCTGAACTAGAAATGATTTGCACCACTTCGATGAATTTCCTTTCATTTGCACTGTTGTAATTCATCTAACTAATATGCATTTTATCTCCCCTTGAATTACTTGAGTCTGCCCTTGCTAATTTTGACAAATCAATGTCTTTTTAAAATGTTTATAATGGATTTCTATTTTTCCATCCAATCCATTCCCCTTAACACATCATACGATCGTAGTGGGAGTACATTTATATTTATTATAGTTGACTAACTGTTTAATTCAAGCTGACATTTATTTACTTGACTGACTACCCTTCTCCTCGTTCTAGTTATGAGTTGAACCAACCATGCATTTTTATATTTTTTAGTTTTGGATTTACACTTTTCCACTACATGGGGTCCATTATAGATTAAGCTAGACCTCAGATCTTATAAAATAGAAATAGATTTTTTGAAAACAATACCTTCCATTTCAATCATTTTATATTGATGTTCTGCTTGTCGATCTTCCAAGGTCGCGCTTATTCACGGTATATTCCTAAGAAGATCATTCACAGTAGTCGCTTCATGGATAACTTGTACATGTTGCATTGAATTGGGATTATGTGGATCGTCCCATAACAAATGGGGTTCACCACATAACCAACATTTGAGTGTTCCCTTATTCTTGTCCCCATTTCCTCTTTTCACATTCAGATCCATAGGTTTCGAACTTATGGTGGCTGATTTACATTCACCTTACAAAACTTTTTTCTTTGATTTTCCTTGCCAAAGTTTTTAAGATATCATGGTTTTTGTCACTTGAATCCTATCATGGACTTTGTCCTATCTTTATTTTTCCATACTTTAGATCCCTCACCTTTATTTATTAACTATTGATATCACAACCTGTCCTTCCTTATTATCTCATCCATCATCTTCGGATTGTCAAAATCAATCCATTCCTTGTACACCATAGGAAACAGTTCACAAGCATTTGTACCTTCTTTTTTTCTTGCTTAATATAAGGTATGTACCACAACAAATTGTGATCTTGGTCACAAATTCATCCATCGAGAGTTGTGCTAACCTTAACTCATGGAACTTGGCATGATCATAATAATAGTGTTCACTCAAATATTGATCCTTGAATCGCTTCATGAAATCCTTCCAAGACACCAACCTTTCCTCAAGAAAATGCACACTCTTAGCCTCTTCCCATGAGAGGGCATGTTTTCCTTGTAGCTATTAAAGAGCTAATATCACCTTTAAGTTACTTTGATAATCATATACTTGAAAGTATTTCGTCAAATTAAGAGAGCAAGGCTCTGGATCCTTCTCCTTTTCGCCATCAAAAGTAGGGGGCTTGATTTTGCAAAATTTCCCCTGTAACTTAGTTTATTTCTTCCTCTTTCGTATTTGAGGAAATTTTCTATTAGAATCCTCTCCACTCTCAGAGTTTTTCGATTATGTGCTTTTTTTCCTTCCTTTTCGCTAATTGGTTCCTCTATTTTCTGACTAGATTTTTCTGTCAATCCTCTAATCATTCTCTCCTGTTCCTCGCTGGCCTTTAGAAATTGTTCATTGTTGCTCCTAAGGTAAGCCAATTCTTGTTGTAAGCCACTAATAATTTATAGCAGTTGGGTGTTTGGTGGTTCCTGTCAATTTCCCAACTCGACATACAAGCTCCCACCTGCCATTATGGTTGAAGGAGGGTCCTCTTCCATTTACTATTGTTGTCTCTTACCCACTACTTATACAACATATTGACACTACAAGTTAGATCAACTAACTAGTACTCATTCCACACAATATCACTATTTTTTTTTTCTCTACCTAATTATTATTGTAGTGGTTCCATTAAGCCCAATTTTTGAACTTTGTGGCTCTAATAACAATTTTTCACACACCCCAATTTTTTTTACCTATTTTTCTTTCTACATGATTACTGATAATAGTTTCACATCTGTTTCATTCGAGTTAATAGTGTTAGGTTCCTATGTTATTTTGAAGCTCACTACATTTGTTCACAAATGACTCATAGTTGTACAAATTTTAGGGAAAATTTTAAAGATGGAAAATTCTCTGGAAGTTTCAAAATAAGGGTGAATCTCACTAGTCCCTAATATGAAAACTATAAAAAAATTATTGATGTATTTGTAAAATTATTCAAATTTATAATGATTTTGTATATAATATCTATATAATGTTGTTGATTTCTTGTAGGTTTTAACGTCGTACAAAAATTACCTGTGTATGAATTCTAAAACATAGAAAATAAACAATGCGAGAGCATAACACATAAAACACATATACACAGATATTTTCCCCTGGATCCCAAAACCATCACTACCAACTTGATTTTTCATTACATTCCTTTTTAATGTTACAATACATATTTATACATGCCGAAGCATCTAATACCATGGACCAAAAACGACCGCGTCCAAAACCATGGACCGAAAACCATCACGTCCAAAACCATAGGTAGGTCTGCCCAACCTAATATAGGGTCCAAATCTTTTGTCCATGGGGCATTGTCCCATACCATGTAGAGGGGTCCTACCTGCCCCCCCAAACCCATTAGACAGGGGGGGCTACTGCCTCCTGTGACCACCACACTGCATAATTGGGGCAATGAAGGGGAGGATTCGCCCCCACTCTAACCCCCAGTTAACTATGTCAGCTAGTCGTGGAAAGAATATAACACAACCCAACATTCTCCACTTGTTGTTTCCTTTCCACAGGAGGCCATAGGAGAGCTTAGCCATTCATCCAGCTCTGCAACATCCATTGTTTCTCTACACCAAGAGAACTTCTCAGAGCTCATAGATTTTGTCAATGAATCTGTAGTATTCTTCAAAGTGTCCACTTTTACCGACAACACATTTTTGTCTTCTATCATATCCCTCACAAAGTGATATTAAACATCAATTTTCTTTGTCTTTGAATGTTAAGCAGGGTTCTTTGCTAAGAAAATTGCACTTTGGCTGTCATAGTCTATCCTTATAGCTCCCTGTACTAACCCCATAATTTTACACAATATCTACAATGAAACTGCTTCCTTTCTTGCATGAGTGACTTACATGCATTCTACCTATGTAGTTGATAGTGCCACTACAGATTGTTTCTTACTCATCCAATTGACTGCACCTCCAAATGGTTAAACACATACCCACTTGTAGATCTTCTTTGATCCAGATCTCCAATTGAGTCTACATCAACAAAGCCATGAATATTCAACACTTTGTCCAATCTTGGTCTTCCTTGATAGCACAAAACATAATCACTAGTCCCATGCAAATACTTGAAAACCCGCTTCACTGTTGTCCAGTGCTCCTTTCCTGGTTTTGACATAAACCTGCTCAATACTCCCACTGCATGTGAAATGTCTAGTCTAGTGCAGACCATCACATACATTAGGCTATTGACTGCACTTGCATATGGAACATGGGACATGTCCTCCTCCTCTTCTTATGTCTTGGGACACTGTTCAATAGATAACTTTACACCTACAAAAGTAGGAACCTTCACCGGTTTACTATCCTGCATATTAAACCTCTGCAATATTGTCTTGACATACTTCCTATGGTTTAACCAGGGCTTCCTCTTTGTCCGATCTCTTTTAATTTCCATGCCCAAAATATAGTTTGCAGCACCAAGATCTTCGATGTCAAATTTGAAGGACAAATGGGTATTCAAATCCTGGATAATTTCGTTGTCATTTCCAACCAGCAACATATCATCCACATAAAAGACCATATAAATAACACAGTTACCAATCAATTTAAAATATACATAGTGATATGGTTTGCTTCGATTGAAGGCAAGTCTCCGTATAAATGTATCAAATTTATGATACCACATCCTTGGTGACTGCTTTAACCCATACAGACACTTCTTTAACTTGCATACCAGTGCTTTACTACCCTTCACCACAAAGCCTTCATGTTGCTTCATGTAGATCTCCTCTTCCAGATCCCCATGAAGAAATGTTATCTTCACATCCATCTATTCTACCTCAAAATCAAAAGTAGTAGCAATAGATAAAAGTAATCTAATAGAGGTTACCTTGGCAACAGGAGAAAAAATATCACCAAAATCAATTCTCGGCACCTGGGAATAACCTTTTTCTACCAATCGAGCTTTGTATTTCTCCACATTTCCTTGTGCATTTTTCTTCTTCTTGAACGCCTATTTGCTACCAATGGGTTTCCTTCCAGCAGACAACTCCATCAGATCCCAAGCCTCATTTTTGTGCAAAGATGCCATTTCATCAACCATGGCCTCTTTCGAGAGTTTTCCATCCTCTGAATCTATTGCTTCCTTCACAGTTCTGGGATCATCATTAGTAATAGATAAAGAAATAATTAAACAGAAATAAGATGGAATATACCTTACTGGGTGCCTTCTTTCTCGAACTGATCTCCTCACACCCAGAGTTTATGGCTCTTCATATTCTAATTCCTCCTCTGTTGTAGATTCTGAATCGTCCTCCTTTAGCTCAAACTCTATCTTCTCAAGATTCTTTGGTTGGACTTCAAGTTTAATAACATCTTTCACCTCTCTGAACACCACATCTCAGCTGTACACAACCTTCCTTGTTACTAGGTTCCAAAGCTTATAACCATTTAAGCCATCCTTATACCCAATAAATATGCACTTCTCAGATTTACTATCCATCTTGGTTTGTTTCTCCTTTGGAACATGTACATATGCATCACATCCAAATACCCTCAGATGTGAAAGAGAGGGTTTCTTACCATTCCATACCTCTTGTGGAATCTTATCCTCCAACATTGATGAAGGTGATCTATTGACCAGGTAACATGTTGTCTCCACTACCTTTGCCAAGAATTTTGATCCTAACCTGACATGAGTGAGCATGCTTCTTTCCCTTTCCATGAATGTCTTGTTCATTCTTTCTGCAACTCCATTTTTCTAAGGTGTATATGGAGTAGTATTCTACCATGATATACCACACTTCTTACAAAATTCTTCAAATTCCTTACTACAAAACTATCCACCATTATCTGTCCTCAACACCCTTATCTTCTTCTTTATTTGGCTTTTCACCAGAGCCTTAAATTCTTTAAACCTATCAAAGACTTTAGATTTATTCTTAAGGAAATATATCAATGTATTCCTTGAGAAGTCATCTATAAACGATAGATAGTACACAAACTTACCAAGTGATGAAACCTTCACAGGTCCAACCACATGATTGTGCACAAGCTCTAATATCAATTTCACCCTCTTACCACCAGGGGGAAACTCACTCGATTCTACTTCCCATATACACATTTTTCATAGAAATAAAAATCCAGAGAGTTGTTACTCATACCTTCTACCATACCTTTACCATGAATTATTTGAAGGTCCTTCTCTCAAATATGTCCAAGCCTTTGATGCCACAACATGCTATTCAATCCAGAGACCACTAGATTTTCTGCTCCACTTTTAGGAACCCCGGAACTATTGCAACCATCAACAATAGTGCTACCTTGTAGTCTGTACAGAGTTCCAATATGAACTCCCCGCATCAATACCAGTGTCCCCCGAACCATCTTGCAAGTATCCTTCTCGAACACTATTTTTACACCTACATCATCCAACTTACTTACAAAAATCAGATTTATGGCCAATGCAAGAATATGTAGAACACTTGGAAGTGTTCTAATCCTTCCACCTTGCAACTTCAACTTTACTTTTCTGCAATCAATGATTTTAGCCTTCCTATTATCCCCTAAGAAGACATCACCACCATTGTATTTCTCATACTCACAAAACCACTCTCTATGTGTACTTGAAGAAGCCAAGTACACATCACCACCTTCAGCTGAGGTGGTTTTCGCCTCTACAAAAGGAGCATCATCAAATCCCTTTACTTTATCAGGAGCTTTAGATTTACAGTCCCTTTTGTAGTGCCCTTCCTTTCCACATTTCCAGCACAACACCTTTACAGGTTTTCCTGGAGATTTAGATCTCCCTTTAGATTTAGATCTCCCATCTTGTAGGTATCCTTCTACAACACTATTTTTACACCTTCATCATCTAGCTTTCTTATGGAAATAAGATTTATGGCCAATGCAGGAATATGTAGAACACCCAAAACTGTTGTAACCCTTCCACCTTGGAACTTCAACTTCAGTTTTCCGCGACCAACAATGATAGTCTTCCTATCATCCCCCAAGAAGACATCACCACCATCATATTTGTCATACTCACAGAACCACTCTCTATGGGGAGTGAAGTGAAAGGATGCACTTGAGTCAATCAACCATGCCTCATGATCTACATGTGTACTTGAAGAAGCCAAGTACACATCGCCACCTTCATCTGAGGTGGTTTTCACCTTTGTAGAAGGAATATCATTAGATCACTTTCCTTTTTCAGGAGCTTTAGATTTATAGTCCCTTTTGTAGTGCTCTTCCTTTTCGCATTTCCAGCACACCACCTTTACAGGTTTTCTTGGAGATTTAGATCTCCCACTCAATGACCTTTTTTTTTTTTTTTTTCTGGGACCGTCCTTGTACATACATGGCATCACCATTCTAGCTCTCCATATTTTTCCATCTCATCTCCTCCGTTAGCAAGGATGAGACTATTTCATCAAATTGCAAGGCAGTTGCATTGCTACATATTATAATAAGTAGACTATACCACAAATCTGGTGGAGAACACAACAAACTGATGCACTTATCTTCATCTGAAATTTTAATATCAACAGATAATAACTAACTTACAACAATATTAAATGCATTTAGATGCTCTATCACTGAGTCTCCATCTTTCATCCTCAGGTTATACATATCTTTCCATAGGAGCAGTTTATTCACCAGAGACTTAGATTGGTACAAGGTCCCTAACTTTTCCCACAAATCCTTAGCTATAGCTTACCCTAATACATTCAACAGTACTACATTTGACACACACAATCATATTGTTCTCTTTGCCTTTCGATAAAACTTCTTCTATTCTTTATCGGACACTCACGTTGGTTTAGGACCCGGATCTATTGCAATTCACTGATCTTTATCCACCAACAGATCCTCCATATTGAGTTTCCACAACTCAAAACTCTGACCATTAAGTTTGTCGATCTCTATCTTCCCACTGCTTGCCATCTTCTTTCACCACCAGAATTGATCCCGCAGATCTCGCATTGAATAGGGTCTACCACAAAGCCCAAGCAAAATGCCTCAGCAACAAAGGCATCCCCTTGAAGCCAAAATATCTCTCATACCAAATGTAGGTTTTAACCCCATACAAAAATTACCTGCACATGAATTTTAAAACATAGAAAATAAATAATGTGATAGCATAGCACATAAAACACATATACGCAGAGATATTCCCTTGGATCCCAAAATCGGGACTAACAGCTTGATTTTTTATTATGTTCCTTTCAATGATACAATACATATTTATACATGCCTAAGTATCCAATACCATGGATAGAGAACCATCACATCCAAAACCATGGACCGAAAACCATCATGTCCAAAACGATAGGTAGGTCTGCCCAACCTAATATAAGGTCCAAGAAAAATTTCCCTATGGCGCTACCTCAGACCCTATAGAGGCGGGCTACCCTTCTCCCTAAAACCCCTTGTCACCCCCCCACTACGCATTTGGCACAATGTAGGGGGGGCTCCGGTCCCCCTCTAACCCCCTAGTTAACTACGTTGGCTAGTTGTGGAAAGAATATAACACAACCCAACATTTCTAGGGTAAAATAATTTTATATTGTAAAATTTGGGTGAATCATTTTTATAAAAAAATGGAAATTGGTGAATCATTTTTTGGAAAAATCATCTAAAATTAGCCCACCTCCTAATAGTAGTGCCTAAAAGTTTCGATTTGTACAATTATTCTATGTTCTATTTTTATTTGGTTCTAGTGTTATATGGTGTGAGTGGTTCCACTACCCTTGCCATTATAGTGGTACCTATACCATGATACCCTTGTTATATTTTACAAAGTAATCAATATATGGGAGCATTCCCTAGATTATAGTTAGCATCCTAGGTTTCTCAATCCCATAGTGCACACCCTAACACTGTACTACTCCCCCTATGCGACCATAGTGATGGATTCTTTCATCATTGTTTGGGATTATGGTATGGTGATCAATATAAATCTTATGTCTGCCTTGTAGATATAAATTATATCTTCCCTTCACACTTGGTATACCATTACCGGATGGTTTCATTGGATAGTTTCCAACCATATGGGGAACCCATCCTCTTACTCCAACTCATTAACACCATATGTGATCCATGTGATGGCTCATATCTTTAGGTATTTGCATGGTGAAGATGGAGCATTGTTTATCTGACGATGGAGGATCACCCTACAAACCCTACATGCATTCACATCTATTTCCCTTAACATTTTTCATTCTCACCTAATCTTTATCTCACGCCATGCTATGCTAGAGAAATTTCAACAAAGGCATGTATTCCCATTCTTCTTATTTCTTTTCTATATGGTGCCCTCTTCATTCGATTCCACTATTGCTGGCTAGTTTTTCTTCTACATCAGGGTTCTTCTAAACACTTTTCCATGGTGGTTCCAGTCCCTTTAAGGCAATAATTGAACATAAATTTTCTAGGAGGATTGACCCAATTCATTTCGTGGCTAGAAAATGGTTTCTCCCAGGGTGTAACTATTCAATACCATTTTAATGCATTTAATGATATCTAGTCCATTCCATTAAAGGGTTTCCATATTATTGTGTAGGTGCCATGCCTCAGTTATGGCAGGGACTCACAAAGTTTAGCTTCTATGTGCTCACTTCTTTGAGACTGGGTGACCCGTGAAATGCATAGTTGCACTCCAAGACACCCAGGTAATTCAAACTCTCATCTCTCTCTTCTTCAAATTCATAGAACATGGTTTTCATTTACCTCCCCTGTTTCGCTATATCTCATTCCTTGTTTTTGTAGGTGTGGGAGTTCACGTACTTAAATTCCTAATTGAGGTGACAAAGGAATGTGAGTTTATTTAGGTTTCTACTATGGGTTGCCAATACCGCAATCCACTTCAGGGAAGTCATCCCCCATTTACTTTCCTCATCAAAATCGATTATTGTGGTTTCTATATTATGCTCACCCAATCCAACCCTATCCTCTATTGGAGAAGCAAGTATGGGAGCATGACATCCATCTACTAGGCAGCAGATAAATATTCTTGTAACTCATTCTGGTTTACTCAAATTTCTATCTACTTGTATACCCTATTATTTTGCTGACGATGCACTTAGTTAAATGATGTCCATGCTCTTTTGGTACATGTACTCTCTGAGCCCTTATTTCCTGGTTTCGTTCCATTGAAGCTTTGGATTGTGGGCATCTAAGAAGCCACTAGATACACAAGTCGGTGAACTTTTTCTATTCTACCTACGTGGTATCAAGTGCTCTGATTGGATTTGTTTGCGAAGATCATGGACGAGGTTTTGCCTGGACTCCTGAACTCTGTTGTTGTTTGTCTTTATGATGCCTCCGAAGTGGTTCGACAAGCTCTATATGCTGTGCTCTCTAATAGAGATGTTATACTCTTTTTCTTTACGTATATACAGGAATGGAAAAAATAAATCGTATTCGGAGTATCTTGCCCAGTAACTCATCCTGTGGCTGTGTAATTGAGCATCTCGGAAATTTGTTTCCCATTTCATTAACAATTACTCCTACTGTTACTCTATGTGTATAAGTTTAATGGTTGTAGACCTTCTTACTTTTGATATTTACAGAAAATGGTTTTTTTTGTTAATCTAATATTTCATGAATACGATTCGCTTTCAGTATATATGAATATCCTGTAGTGGAAAATGGTTTTTTTTTTGTGTTAATCTAATATTTCATGACTTCAATTTTCTTTTGGTATATATGCATATCCTACAACAGAATGGTTTGACTACTCATTGTGGAAATCTACATGGTATTAATTTTTTTGGTAATTCCCTTATTACTCGAGACTTGTATACATATTTCACTATTTATTTAATGCATATTGTCACATATTCATTTTAATTGAGGAGATAAGTGCGTACGTGAAGCTTACGCAGCCTATCCCAACTTATTACTTCTACATGTGTCTCCAGATTTATTTATTTATTTGATAGTATAAGGATGCCACAATATCGATTTTACCCTAATTCCATTTTTTTGTTCATTTGCATAGTAGTAATACGTCCTTAAATCCCTACAAGGACATACCTATCCCCTCAGGTCACAATTCAAATTGGTGAATTTATGTTAATTCTTTATAGTTGGAAAGATAATGGATCCAAACTCTGAAAAGGGTGCACGTAACTTAATCTTAATGGAATATGGAAATCATAGTTTACTTTTAATGAACTAATGAAAATCACAGTTGTTTAATTATAATTAAAACAATGATTATATTGGTAATTGATGTTATTCCTAAACCAAAATGCAATTTAACAATAAATCTTACTCATGCTCATAATGATTGTTCCTACCTCCGTGATTGGTCTAACTACCAATATCAGTTATGCATATATGTATTTTCCAATAAATACCCCCTATCAATCTACAACTAAGATCTATTTCTCTCTCATAGTAAGCATAAATATTGATTGTGGGGATTTCTTCTCTTGTGAAATCTTCCCAAAAGCCACACACTACTTTAAGTACATAACATAGTTCTTAGTATGGCAGAGTTTAAAATATTGCTAACAACATGCATTTTCAAAACATAAATACACATTCATTTGTTTACTGACAAAATAAAACACACATAAGTTCTAATGAGAATATGGGCAAGTCACTCAATGGGTGCACTCTTTCCACCCAACCATGAGCATAGCACAAATTCCCCTCGAGCCAATATTAATTGCCAATTAGATGCCTTAGAACTTCAGTAACCCCCTCATCCTTCCAATAGTTATATTTTTACGATTTCTTCCATTAGATTTTCCTATTAGCGATGTCCCGCTTTTATGGAAATATTTATGTTGTTAAAGCATGCATTATATCTACCAATGCTTTAACTTTTAGAATAATTAGCATCTTTCTCTAGCTAGAGAATCAATGGATCTTTCTATCCCATCGATTGAATATTTACATATTGGAAACATCAAGTTCCCATGGAAGATTGGTATCAACATTACATAAGATTGAGATTGGAAATTATCTCTTTACTCAAGTGTTTCATTTAGTAATTTCCATTCCAAACCTATATTTTTTTTTTTTTTTTTTGTATGTAATAAACTTTACTTATTACATAGCAAGGTACATCTTGTTCATTTATACAATCATTCCAACTAATCACAGTTTGATCAATAATTATTTTCTTCTAAAAACAAACAATGCTAATTAATACGAAAATGTGAGGGATATCGCACACTTATTACTATTGAATTTTAGATATATTTGATATTATTTTAAATATATTTAATATAATATATTACAATAATTATTTTACTTTTATTATCCTTAATTCTCCGATGGAGGTGTTATGGGAGAAGGGACAGGGCCTCAGACGTCATTCCCAGTACCCTCGAGCATTCAATCAATTAACTAATGATCATTGTACATGGAAACAGTTTTACATGCACAAGAATGCATTTAAAAATTTCAATGGAGTATTATGTTATGGTATGGAAAGTTGGCTGTTTTGCCTAGGAAGAGAACTAAAGTTAAGGGTAATACCTTGACCTCCTCGAGTATCTAATTAAAGAAGGTGACATTGAATTTAACCTAGGTGTGGGAGCTTTTGGTGCCTCGCAGCACTTTTCCCTCTAGTTTACAATAGTAGTGGGGGATTTTTCATTTGGGCCTCATACAGAGGCAGATATCGAGGCATCTCATTTTGTGCAAGAGTGCTTGGCCTATAAGTATTTTTTTCCTTTCTAGTCTTATGTCTAGTCTCGATTGTTACCTTGTTGTGTCTTTGTGGTTTTTGGGGTCCTTTTGGATATATATTTTAGTTTTTTCTAGTCTACTACACCTAACATCTGTTTATTTCTCTTGAATTATCAAGGTTCTTTGGATGTCTAGGTATGTGTCAGCACAGAGGTGTTACTAGTGGAACCAATGGGCATTTATGCTTGGGTTGGTTCTAGATGGTTTCATTTGTTAGTCTAGTCACATCTTTTGAGAGGGGTTTGAAAGGGTGTCTTTATGTACAAGTTAGTGGTAACTCCATAGACTTAAAGGGGTTATCGTTGTGTCTAATGGTGGAAGGAATTAGGTCAGTGTTTGAATTTTCACTGTCTTCTTCCTACTCAGGTGGATTTTCATCAAAATTTAGTCCCTTTGTCTAATTTTATTGTGGTGAGTTGACGTTTTGGTGTTCAAACCTGGTAGAGAGGGATTTGGGTAGGGTCATGTGGCCTTTTGCAAGAAGGGGAAACCCTTTCAAGGAATCATATCTATCTAGTCGATACTTGGAGATGTCATCGAGATATAGGCACAAAGGTCGAGGACGTGGGGGAGGAGATCTCAGTCGAGTTAGATCGAAGTGATGATCTTTTCTTATGACTCAATGGTGATTTATCTCAAGATGATTCCACCATAAATTCACTATGAGATGAAGGAGTTAGAGATAAAGTCTTGGGAGGAGAGGAAGTTTACGTCAAAATCAGAGATGCTTGAGGACTTGGCAGGGTTGGTGCAAGACCCCGACCATTTTAGAGGTAGAAATAAATAGTATTTGAACTCAGTTACACTTCATTGGAAAATGAATGCACAATTGGGTTTCATACTAAGAGACAAATAGGTCGAGAAATACAACATTGTTTCCTCCTTGGAAGAAATCAAAAGTATGCTGAGCAATTTTAAGTTCTATGTGGATACAATGGATATGCATCTCATGCAAGTGGATCCACATTTTGTTATGAAACCAGCTCAAGAAAATATAGAAAAGATAGATCAATGCCTTAGAATTCAGCCTCTTCGAGGGGGCAACCTCCTTTACATTACATAAATGAACAATTCTTGGATG
>APFE031387004.1:121858-146398 GCA_000404065.3 Pinus taeda
AAAGCAACGAAGATATCCTTCCAAACATTTGTTTACTATCTCAATTTTTCCCATCAGATTGAGGATGATAAGATGAGCTATGAGCTAACTGAGTACCAAGACAAGAAAATAATTCTGTCCAAAAATTTCCAGTGAAAATGGGATCTCTGTCACTTACAATAATCTTTGGGTTTCCATGTAGCTTTTGAATTGTTTCCATAAATGTCGTGGAAAATGTACTGGCTTTAAATGGATGTGATAATGCACAAAAGTGTGCATACTTGGTAAGTTTGTCAACTACCACCATGATGACACTCTTTCCCTCAGACTTGGGTAAACCTGTGATAAAACCATTGAAACCTCCTCCCAACATTGGCTTGGAATAGATAAAGGTTGTAATAGACCCGATGTCTTAGTTGTTTCAACTTTATTTCGCTGGCAAACCAAACATTCCGCCACAAAGTTTTGAATATCTGATTTAAGGCGCTCCCAAAAAAAATTCTTCTTACCCTTGTGGTAAGTTTTTAAAAATCCCGAGTGCCCTCCTAAGGGAGAAGTGTGCAATTCCATACGAATATTTTGTTTTAGCTGGGAATTCTTACAGAGGTATAAGCGATTTTTGTACCATAACGAATCATTTTGCCAACTAAATGTATCCGACGTACTCGAATCTTGTTGTAACTCTCGAATAAGTACCCACACTTCTTCGTCATTCTTCCATTCCTCCCTTGCTTCATTTATCCAATCTGGTTGGATAATAGAAATGGCACACAACAATGCTTCCACATCCTCATCCTTTCTTGAGAGTGCATCTGCACCACATTTTGCTTCCCTTTTTTGTAGATGATTTTCAAAGTCATAACCCAACATATTTGTGACCCACTTTGTTAGCTCTTCAGAGGATAATCTTTGTTCTAAAAAGTATTTAAGGCTATCATGATCTGTTTTTACCTTGAAGTGTCTTCCCATTAGGTAGGGTCGCCATTTATTAAGTGCATGTAGTATTGCCAACATTTCCTTCTCATAAATAGCTTTGTGTAAAAACTTTCTGTTGATTGGACGACTTTCAAAAGCAATGGGTTTTTCATATTGCATTAAAACAACACCAATTCCATTTTTTGAAGCATCACATTCCACAATAAAGGTTTTTGTGAAGTCCAGAGTAGCTAAGGCAGGTGCTTGGCACATTGCCTCTTTAAGATGTTCGAAGGCCTTTGTTGCTTTTGGAGTCCATGAAAATGCATCCTTCTTCAATAGTGTTGTTAGAGGTGCTGCTATTCTCACATAATTCTTAACAAACTTGCGATAATACCCTGTCAACCCGAGAAATCCTTGCAAATGCTTTATGGATGTGGAGATTCTCCATTTCTTAATGGATTTAATTTTGCTAGGGTCTACCTTAACTCCTTCATGAGGGATAATATGACCCAGATATTCCACCTCTTGTACTCCAAAGAAACATTTGGATCTTTTTGCATATAATTGTTTTTCCTCCAATAGTTGTAGCACCCTGTCAACATGTTCAACGTGATCCTTCCAAGACTTGCTGTGGATTAGTATGTCATAAAAGAATACTAACACAAATTTTCAAAGGAATGGTTTGAAAATTGAATTCATCAAACCTTGAAATGTTGAGGGTGCATTCGTAAAGCCAAAAGGCATGACCAAAAATTCATAATGACCCTCATGAGTTCTAAATGCTGTTTTGGGAATGTCTTCACTCTTCATTCTGATTTGATGATATCATGAACGAAGATCCAACTTGGTGAAGTAAATTGATCCATGCAATTCATCCAGTAATAAATCAATGACAAGAATGGGAAAAGTATCTTTAATAGTGAGCTTGTTGAGCTCCCTATAATCTGGACACATGCACCATGATCCATCCTTCTTGTGCACCAATACTACTGGAGCAGAGAAAGAACTTTGGCTCGGTTGAATTATACAAGGCTCTAGCATTTCTGCAACCATACGTTCAATTTCACTCTTTTGGGCATAGGGATATCTGCACCGCCTGATGTTTGGAGGAACACTTCCTGGAATCAGATAAATAGCATGATCATGATCACGAATAGGTGGGAGACCTTTTGGAGTCTCAAATACCTTGGAGTGATTGTCCAAGACTATTTGAAGATCTGGAGAAATAGATGATTCCAATGTGGAAACATCTAGAAAACATAATTGTGCAATTACACCTTTTCATTCCTTTTTTAGAAGCTTTGTCATACCATTAGAGTTGATTATCTTTATCGATTTCCCTACAATACCTCTTAATACAACTTCCTTTCCTTCCATAGAAAATTTCATGAAAAGTTCTTGAAAATTAAAAGCTATTGTACCCAAGGATTGTAGCCATTGGACTCCTAATACAACATCAGCACCTACCATTGGAATGGAAAGCATTGGGCTAGTCAATACATATTCTCCCATGGATAGCTTGATATTATGGTACTTTCCAGAGAAATTTATTGTTCCTCCATTTGCAACCATCACTTGACACTCTGGTGCTGGATATAAGAAGCAATTCAATTCTTTTGCTACCTTACAATGAATAAAATTGTGAGTACTTCCTGAATTAATCAACACTATTACCTTTTTCTTCTTGATTTGTCCTTCTATTGATGGTTTGAGGAGTGGTAATTCCCACCAATGCATTACAAGATATGGTTGGATTCATTTGTTCTTCATCTAGACTTTGTTCCTAGAGTATATCCTCTTCTTTTGACCTTTCTTGCTCCTTTTCTTCTTCCTCTTCACAATCTATGTAGAATAATTTATTCTCGACACACTTATGACCTTAAGTGTATTTGCTATCACAACTATCACAAAGCCCTTTGGCTCTTTTTTCTTCCAATTGTTTTGGTGTCAACCTTATAGGTTGTGGAAGACTAGCGGCAACACCACTTCCGTCTTTATAGATGTGAGTGGTATGCTTCCTGGTTGCCATAATTTTGATTTCAATTTTTCTTGCTAACCTGAATGCCTTCTCTAATGAATCAGGTTCCCAAAGGTGAACATCATGTTGGATATTATCTTTTAAAGACCCTAATCAATCCTATTCTCCTCTGGAATATATTTTACCCTTATGTTCACTTTTTGGAACTCCTCAATGTGCTCCATTATTGAACCCTTTTGTTTGAGACTTATCAATTGCCTAAAAAAAGTGTTGCTTTTGTATCCTCATAATGTGCTATCATTTCTTCCGTAAAAATTGCCCAAGTGATAAATTGTTTATGAGAGAAAAGCCATTGATACCGTAGAAACTGATTTCGTTCCAAATATAAAGTTTCCATACGTACCTTTTGTGTGTTTTTCACATTATTGAGATCGAAAATTGCTCCATCTGTAATATCCATGTTGCGGGATCCTTGCCATAAAACTTCCTCATATCGATTTTTGGAATATGGTGGGTCTTCGATACAACATTAGAGTCTATGGAATCATGATTAACATTTCTTTTGTTCTCATCGTGAGCTTCCTTTACTACCCTTTCACCCTTAGTGACCCTTTCTTGTAGCAACTTATATTTATCTTCAATTCTTCCATGTCTGTCTTCAAATCTATCTTCAAATCGTCCATCTTAGCTGCTACGTCATTCATATTAGCTTCTACACCTTTCTTTAAACAATCCATCTTAGGTTTTGTTCCTTTTGTACAAGTGACACTTGTTGCACTTGGTCTCGTAATTTTGATATATCATGTTGCATTTCTTCCTCTTCTTCATGAGTCATGCTAGAGTTTTCAGGTCACCTACTAGTTGTTTCCATTTTCTTTCTTCGGGGCATCAATTAATGATAATAATGCTTCACTATGCCCTTTGAATTCCTTCAAAATAATTTTTCAAACCAAGCTTAAGCAAACATTTAAAAAAATATGCACACATTTTTTCACTTTGTAGGAGCTTGATATTGCCTCTGATGTATGTCTGTAATTTCAGATCATCCAGTTCTAAAATTGCAACCTATGGTAGCCCTATGTGTCCTCTTTCTAATGCGACCAGTCTAACCCCAATTGGATTCTCCAATTAAGAGTTATGTCAAATCTCCCAAAGTGACTTGATTATAGACTAATTCAGTAGAGCGAACTTGTACGACGTGCCAAGTGTCCCTGTTTGGAGCTTTGGCCCTGAACAATATATACAATAAACTATAGTCCGTCCTCTTTCTGTACCTTCTTATGAAATTTCAATCTGACGCTCAGAGAGAAAGTGATGACGATTTTCCCCGGGTCACCAGTTTTGAATGTAATTTAGGATTCTGCAAAAGGACCAACTTCCTCAGATCATATCTCTGCAAATATAGCGCAAAAAGCTCTGAAATTCGGACCCGTGATTTAGCGTGATGTCTTCTAGAATGGTTTTGTTTTTCGACTTCTGAAACATCACAGAAAAAAGTTATAGCGAGAATGCCACGATGACCTATTTGGAGCATCGAAACCCTAGAATCCAAAGCTCTGATACCAAATGTTATGAAACCAGCTCAAGAAAAGATAGAAAAGATAGATCAACGCCTTAGAATTCAGCCTCTTCGAGGGGGCAACCTCCTTACATTACATAAATGAACAATTCTTGGATGATTCAAATGAAAACCTCCTTTCTATATATAGGAGTCTAAGGAGTCACAATATAACCCAGCCGACCTAACTATAATAATATAAAGCCACAAAAATAACAATAGAGGGATTTTGTGGGGCACACTAATAACAATATGGGGACAATAGGGGCACAACAATATTAATAAGGGGTACAACTACAATAGTAATGGGGTAATCACTAGTATTATAGGGACCCAACACATTCCTTAAAAGTCTAATGGAGGTGAGGTTAGAGACCCTACTGCTTCAACTTCCCATGGTCCCGCAAACGTTTCCTCATATGATAATGATTAGTGAGATTGAGTGGTAGCTTTTGAAGTTTGGCTTCTTCCGCAGCCACTTGTGTTTTGTTTTTGGCTAGCCATGTGATGACCTTTCTTTCTTGGGTTTACAATGACATAGCAAAGTCGTGATCTTACTTTTTTTTGTTCGGATACGGTTGTTTTTTCAAACTTTGGTGCTTTTTGGTTAATGTGGGTTTCATATTTCCTAGGCTCTCATTGTGGAAGGGTTTGGTGGTGTTGGTTGGTTGTTTCAAATATTGATTATGGATTTCTCTTTTCAGTGGTATGAAAATGGTTGTAATGCCCCGGGTTTTTTTTCCTTGTGGAGAGTGGGTTAGCATTCATGGATGAGTAAGATGCACCTAAGGTAGAATCCTCTTAAGCCTTGTGGGATTTGTCTCATTCTGAATTGTATTGATTTGTTGTTTAACATTTTTTTAGGCCAATTAAAGGATAGAGGGATGTTCAAAATGGGATCCCCCAAGCATAGTTTTGGGGTGAAAAGACCATGTTTTGGGTCAATTATGTAATAAAGTTGTAAAGTCTCTGCATTTTGTGGTTCTGCATTATGGAGAACAAATGTCTCATGACTAATAAAGCACTATCTGCCCTTATTTTGGAAAGCGTAAAGTTTTCTGTAAATATCTACCCATGGTATGCAAACCATGGGATGGCATAAAAAGGAGCTAAGTAAGTAAGATCTAAGTATTCAAGTAAGTCTAAGAAGTCTTTATTGAAGTATGGAGTGAAGAGTCTTGGTAGAGAAGTCTAAGTGTTTTAGGTCTTAGCGTAGGTAGAGGCTCTACAGCTGAGTGTGTAGAGGCCTTGGGTAGAAGTCTGCAGTTGAGTGCATGAACCCCTGCAGCTATGTGCACAGGGTGGGTAGAGTTTGTAATAGTCTAAGGATATCAATCAAGAGAAGTATTCTGCAAATTATTATACTTATTTCTTGTTATTTCTTGTTAATGCATCTGCCTATATTGTGGTTTGGGTTTCATTTACAATGTTCATGTGATGCGCAAATGTATGTGACTGTAATGGTTAATTGAACGCAAGTAAGAGTATTTATTTACGCAGTGCTAACTCTAATTGTTTAGTACGATAAGTAAACACTTTAGATAACGTGGGAAACTCTACAATACATTGTCATAGCAGCACAAAAGTACCTAGATTAGGGTTGTTTAAAGGTCAGTCGCACACCTTCGCGAAGGTACTAAAGGATGGAATAAAAGGTTAGACTGATGGAGCCCTCAATTTAGTGACCTGCACGAAAGTAGGAACAAAGGGTATAAACTAACATCATGACCATATGAGGGTGTAGAAACTTGGTTCCAGCATGCCGCCATACTGCTTCGGGTGAGACTTCAATCTGTGCTCCATGGGTTGATGCCGAAAGGGCCTATAGTGTAGGGATTTGTTTGGCTAACTAACGATGAACCTGGATCAGGCCCCACATAGCCAACAAATGATTCTGTTACTGGGACCAGAATTTTCATGGGAGATGTGCGATGTCGTATCACTAAAATTTGACTAAGAAAGAGATCGAGGAATGCTTGGATAGGAAGATCCATGAATTTGCAGTGCAGGAGAACAAAGGAACAGTGGCTAGACAGGTACCTGTATACAAAAATCGAAGAGATATATTTTTGTTCCTTTCTGGTTGAGTTATACAAGTGGATTGCAAAGCTAGCAGATAGCCAAAGAAGGTGGAGACTTGATGGTCCTACTGTCTGGTCCCCAGAGCTGGTACAAGGATTGGAAGCCTCTGTGGATAATATTTCCCGTGCTATTTCTCATTGGCTGGATTGCATCAAAGGAGGATTTGTGACTGAATTCATGATCAATACCTCAGTCAGTTACAATGAGGCAAAGTGGCACTTTTTCAAAGGTCTGCGAGGTAAGTACTTGAAGTCTTTGAATACCTGGATTAAGATGTTATTGTGTGGGAAATAGGTTGTGCAGCTACCTTGATGTTCAGAGCTATGTGAAGTGGAATGACTTACAGAAACAAACAAAGAAAGGGTCCTGAGTAAAGCCCACTGATTTCGCCTCTGTTGGGTGACAAAGAGGGAGTAGCACAGGCCTCTCCACTAAGTGTAATTCAGTTAATAAAATAGGGATTCCCACAACTGCCACCTCTAACTTAACCACTATCACCTGCAACTTCTCCCGTACCACAACTACCTCCATTGTAGTTCAACATGGAAAATTAAGTCAAGATGCCCTTGTTTAAGGGCTTAGGAAATGAATAGTTGCACCAGTTTTAGTTCATCGTGAAGGTTGTATGGGAAGCTCAAGGTTTCACAGATGATCAGATGAAGAAGGCAACATTGTTTAGTGCCTTGCAAGATCACGCGCTAACTTCGTACATCAAATACTCTAATGGTAAGCCAAACACTAGGGTGGAAAACATCCAGACTGCGCCAAATAAAGATTTCAGTAGGCCTAAATCCAAGGCATATTCAATGTGGGGTTCAAAAAAATCACGATGAAACTAGGCGAGACCCTTCGGAATTAGATCAAAGGTTGAAGTGTAAGATCTGCAAAGCTAATATGAACTTAACAGATGGACAACACGCGAGTGGTTCATGGCTTCGCTCCTGCCACATCTAAGAGTTTCACTTTCACAACAAAAGATTACAACTCAAGCAGAGACCTTGGAGATCGAAATGAGACTGCATGAAACACCAATGCAAGATCTGAATATGGGGGTTTAGTAGATCCATGTGCAATTGCAAAATCATTGCCTTGAAATGAAAATTTTGAATCAGGACAGAACAGTTCGACCGGAGGTTCACAAAGAGGTGTGGTGCCTCAAATGCAAAGGTCAAGGGCATGACAAATACCACTACCCGGTCTTTGTGAATTATATTGCAGGAGGAGGACCGTTGCCTTTGAGGCTAGAATCCCAAGCAGGATCAAGTGCAGGACCTACATTGTGCTGCACTATATCTCAAGTAGTAGGGAAACATGCAACGGATAACTGTCATTTGTTGCAGAAGTTTGTACAAAGACTACAAAAAATATTATGCAACTTCTACAGGTTGGTAGGGTTTGATGAGGGAAATTACAAAAGTTATTAACTGATGATGGACAAAACACATACCTATGGTGTTCAAGCAGAAACACACCCTCCTAACTAGAGTGTTGGGATGGCGTGAATAGGATTTCAGGGGCGTGGAAAAGGCTGAGGCAAAGGAGGACCTGGCAAAGGTTGGGGACAATTGATCTATTACAACTATGGAGGACTAAGACACTATGCCCGTGAAGGCACTAACCCAACGTGACCATCATGCAAATATTGTACTCAGTTTGATTATGAGATAGAGTCCTGTCTTATGCTGATAGCGAGGATACATGACAAAGGGGTGCTACCACCTCAGCCAACTTAGAAGTTGTAGACGATGAGGTTTGAGCTCTGCGAAGAGGATCCAAACGTGAATATAGTGCTCTGAAGTGGAATTGCAACATGCAATGACAAGGGGAAACAATGCGAAGATAGCACATGGGTTTGCAAAGCTCCGGTGAAGGAGGCTGAATTTCATTTCGAGTGCACACGTGAAACACTCATGGAAGCAAAGACGAGCTTCACCGAGGTCTCCACCTCAGGGAGCAAGAATAAGCCTGATCAGGAAAAGGACACTTCTATGCTTATTACCTTTCTAGAAACCTGCATGAAGCTATTGCGCGATAGCAAGGTTGTGAAGGGATTACAGGAGCTTATAAATAGATGCGCCAGAAACACTGCGGGTGAACCACGCATGGTACAGAAGATTGGCAAGCATAAAGCAAGGATAGGAAGAGATATGAGACTGAACAAACAGATAGGATAATATGAAATGGATCAGGTTATTTTGGATCTAGGGTTTGACACAAACATTCTACCGCAGCGGACTTGGGAGCGGATGAGAAGACCCGCACCGGAGTGGTCTCCGATATAGTTAAGGATGGAAAATCAGCAGAAGGTCATCCCCATGGGGCACTACAATGAGTGAGTGTAGATATTGAAGGTGCAAGCACACTGGCTAACTTTGAGGTAATAGAAGTTGTGGAAGACAGAAACCCCTACCCTGCACTCCTTAGCATTGATTGGGCTATTGAAATTGATAGAGTGATCAACCTAAAGAGGCGAAAGATGATATTTGGAAAGAAATCGCTCTACGTAATAGTACCCCTAGATCCTGCTGAAGGAAGATAACAACGTGAGACCAAGATTCGGTGAATCCAATAGCGGATGGACGAATTACATGGTATTGCGAGATTTCTTTCACCTCAGACTCTGATGAAAAATTAGAGTGCTCGCAGAATTGGCTACATGAAGTAACCACATTGAACTGTAACATGATGACCTGGTCGTTGTGTTTTGTATTGTCAAAGGTAAGAAATATGCCCACTTACAATAGCTTGAACGATGTTGATTTATTTTTGGATGCCTTCGAGAGGGAAGTACCAGAGAAGCAATGCTTCTAGGCATTCGACTGGGCACTGTGCGCTACACTCGTAAGATGGTGGGGTATCCACAAGGGTAGCTTTGATGATTGGCATGAGTTTAGGAGGATTATGAGGACATGCTTTGGGAAGCCAAAGGTACGAATGATAGAAAAATATGATGGGAAGGATGATCCATGCACACACTTGGCCAAATGGGATAAGGTTTATGGAGCGAAGCACCAACTTGAATGGGTGCACTTGTTGTGTCACAACTTGGATGTTATCCCAATGAACTGGTACTTGGAGACAGAGCTCCACCATGGTATAAGTGAATGCTATATTCTGCGTGAAGGATTCAAAATGATATTCAGCTTTGGAGACAGGTTTGATTGTATTGATGAAGCGCTACGACAAGTGAAAGTAGTAATCTTTAGAATAACGCAGGATCCTTTGGATCTGATTCAACCCGATTGGACTACTCAGCTGAGCCATGCGCTGGAATGCTATAACGGGACTCCTAAAGTAGAATATGAAGATTTGTGAAATATTAACATCCCCGAAACAGAGGATCACCATGAGGTTGAGGGAACGTAGATTGAGAATCCTAATATAATTGCGCCACTGAAAACGAAACAGGTAAATATTGGTACGTAGGCAGAGCCCAAATTTGCAAAGATAGGAGATTATGGGATGAGACGATGGTGGATAAGGTCACTAAATTTCTTCGTGAATACCAAGATTTGTTTCCTACAAAGTTTATAGTGCTAAAAGGGATAGTAGGGGACTTGAGCGTTATGAAGATCATGTTAAAGCCCAATGTGAAGCCAGTTAAGCAAAGACCCTGCTGTCTCAATCTGAAGTATAACGAGAAGGTCCACTTAGAGCTAGACAAGGTGTTCATGGGAGGAATCATTGAGCTGATAGAAGAATTTGATTGGGTAATCCTAATGGTGGTATAGGAAAAGAAGCAGAAGGATGAAATAAGGATATGTGTAGATCTCTGGAAGTCGAATGACGCTTGTGTACATGATCCTTTCCCGACTCTGTTCACTGATGAGGTATTGGATAATGTAGGTGGCGAGGAAGAATACTCCTTCATTGATGGGTTCTCTGGGTACCATCAGATCAAAATCATGCCGAAGGATAGAAGCAAGATGACCTCCATGACTGAGTGGTTCTGTTTTCAGTACACTATAATGCCTTTTGGATTGAAGAATGCACCTGTGATTTTTCACGCGTAGTCATTGCTGCATTCAAGGAATTCATTCATAAGATTCTAGAGGTGTACTTTGATTACTAGATTGTGTTTGGGTTGGTGAAATGCCATTAGCAAGTTTGCACCTGATGCTAGATACTTGTAGAAGGTACTAGATTACGCTCAATTTGAAGAAATGGTTGTTTTGTGTTACTTTTAGGACCCTGCTGGGTCATGTGGTTTGTAGACAGGGACTAACGATAGATCTCACGAAGATCATGGTGGTACTTCACTTGGAGGCACCGAGGAGTGTGAAATAGCTGCGCACAACCTTAGGACATACTGGGTATTACAGGAAATTTATCAAGGGCTATGCCCAGATCACCATGCCTATGGAGAAATTGTTGAAAAAGGATGTGACATTCTGCTGGAATGAGGACTATAAGAAAAGCTTGGATGTATTGAAAGAGAAAATGGCCACTGCGCGGATTTTAGTCTTCCTGAATTGGAAGAAGTTTCATGTACATGGATACGCATCATGTATAGTGACAATACTGGCACAAGCTGGTGGACGAGAATTGGACCATCCTATAGCATTCACATGAAGGAGGTTATCCAAGGCTGAGAAGAACTATTCCCCCACCGAGCGCGAAGGGTTAGCCATGGTGTACATGCTCCAGAATTTTAGAAACTATTTTTTGTGTGGACATTTTAAGATGTATATGGATCATTTAACTTTGAAATACCTGGTCAATAAGCCTGTGTTAGGGGGCAGAATGTGTAGGTGGTTTTTATTATTCCAGGAGTATGATTTTGAGGTTATTGTGAAGCCTAGATGACTGAACACGAGACTAGACCATAGTTCACGCATCGAAACAGGGGAAGAGCCCACTAATTTAGAGGATGTATTCCTTGAAGCGTAGCTATTTGTAGTGCGTGTCGTAGACGGTCACTTTCAAGACATCATACACTTCCTGATGATAAGAACTACCCTGGAAGGTTACACCATCCAACGGAAAAAGGAGTTAGTGGTGCGTGCGACAGACTTTTATGTCATTGCTAGGCAACTGTACAAAATGGGGTGTGATGAAGTATTATGACGATATGTATTGAAGTTTGAAAGGAGCAGTATCCTCACAGATGCTCATGGGGGCTGCGCGGGAGGCCATTGCATAGGAAGAGTGATCGCACATAAGATTCTACGTGTAGGGTTGTGGTGGCCAACCCTCCATCAAGATTCGAAAGATTATTGTAAGGCATGTGATGTGTGTCAAAGGACTGGCAGGCCATTGCGAAGAGATGAGCTGCCTCTGAACCCACAGATGTCTTTACGACCCTTTCAGAAATGGGCAATAGATTTTGTGGGACCCATTGAGCCCCAAGGGAAGAATATGGGACCACGCTACATTATCACTGTGACTGAGTATTTGACTTGATGGGCGTAGGCACAATCTGTGAAGGATTGCACAAGCACGAATACTACGAAGTTCCTCTTTAAGTATGTACTGACGCGATTTGGGTATCCAAATATTTTGATGAGCGATCGTGGTACGCACTTTCTAAATGAAATGATCACTACGTTAATGGAGGAATTTCATGTATATCACTAGAGGAGCATGCCTTATCACCCACAGTCTAATGGGATAGTGGAAGCATTCAAAAAGGTGTTGGAGAATGTTCTGACCAAGGTTTGCAATACTCGGTGAAGTGATTGGGACCTATGCATACCCGATGTACTGTGGGCCTATCGGGCAACATGCAAAAGGTTGATGGGACAGGCACCCTTTAGGCTTGTATATGGTGTTGAAGAAGTGATGCCCATGGAATACATTGTTCCTAGTTTGCGCATAGCAGCACTCATGGGTATGATGGATCACGAAGCCCTGGGAGAGGGGCTCGCATAGCTGGCTGAGCTGGAGGAAGAGAGATTTCTAGCTGGATTTCACCAACAAGTCCAAAAGTAGAGTGAAAAAGCATGACATGGCTGGCACATTAATCTACGCACATTTAAGGTAAATGACCTTGTTTTGTTATATGACAGTAAGTTTGATAAATTTCCAGGGATGTTTGGAATGCACTAGTTACGGCCTTATGTCATTAAGTAGATTACCGACGGTGGAGTGGTTTAGTTGGTTAAATTGAATGGAGATCCCTTCCAAGGAGAGGTGAATGGTAGCCAATTGAAGCCATACATCAGTGATCCAACCAGGTGACTATGTGAGGGTTGCATAGTCTTAGCACTCTAGGAAGCTGAAAGGAGGTGCAGGACTATATAATACACTACCTGGGTTGGGGAGTTGTCCGATTGAAGGATTATAAAAAGTGAGGAAATATCACAGGGTTCATGATAACACGAAGGCAGCTGCGCTACCTAGGGAGAAATCGTGTAGGTTAGCCAAAAAGTAACCATTAAAGTCATTGTGCATGATTTGATGGTATAAATGTCATCAAATGGACAAGGTGATCGGCATTTAAGATGAACTTTATGGGTTAGATCCTTGGATATCTACCACCAATCTAGAATTAATGAACCGAATGTGGGGGGAATGGTTGTATTTGAATTCAAAATTCCCTTTAAATTAAAGATGGTTGTGACAGTCGAGGAGGCTGTGTCGGAGATTGTTAGGGAGGCAGAGGAAGCTGCCCCAGAGGTTGCAGAAGTATTGGCTGAAGTTCCCAAATCACCATGTACACCTAGATCGAAGTCGAGCCCAACTAAGGAGAGTGCGAAGGATAAAAAGGGTAAGTTGCCTGCAATACTAGTGCGCATGTTGCCAAGAAGGAACCCACCGAAGGACAAGCCCACCACACAAGAAAAGGGCAAAGACATTAACCTAGAGTCAGAGGAGGAAGAAATTGAAGACATCCCGATGGATGATGAGGACTTGGGGATAGACGTGGAGGAAGATGAATTCAAGGGTGCTGATCCTATCACTCGATTGCCTGAGTACGTCCCTCGCAACAAGGTAAAGACCAAGGTGCCAAAGGACATTGACGAGAGCAAGGTCGCCTTACAAACCCTTCTATTGCCTGACGAGATTGTCTTTGAAGGACCACAGTTGAGGTGGGTTCCTCTGTTAAAGACGGAAGAGTGTGACTTATCTGACCATGACAAGTTCTCGCGCTTGACGGCCGAGTAGCTAATGCACCTCATTATTGACACAAACACTGGGGTGACCGCATTGGAACCATAAAAGTGGCTCAGGGGAGTAGACAAGGAAGGTATGCTCAACCTACTATGCCTTTCGCACTACAACTACACCCCCATTACAGCGTTAGTCATCAAATAGTTGCTACACTTGGTGCATGATGGGTGTCTATGGCTAGAGGAGCTAATACCCATCATCGACAGATTGATCCATAGGATCACACGGCTACCTTACATAGGAGAAAACCTCACCATGATGTTTGGAGGAAAAGGTGAAGAACAAGCCCTTGTAGAGGCCATGAAGGAGAAATTTAAGCTTGTGAAGAAACTGTGAGGCTATGCTAGTTGAACTATCAATGGCCCTGTAGTGAAGGTGGCGATGTAGATGACAGGAAAGATTACGAGGAAGTGTCATGTACATGAAGTACCAACACGAGTCATTGCTTTTGTAGCCCAATGTGCCAAAGGATTCTTATTCAATTGGGCGCAATATCTCTGTAGTGAGTTCCATGTGAACTACCACGAGGCATAGGAGCTTAGCATGATATTCCACTATGTGTCGCTATGGCTTTCTACTGTGTTGGTAGCATGGGAGTTGCCAGAAGACAATCAATTCCCCTCGGTCACACCAGACCTAGCAGAAGAAATGAAGTACACTTCATTGTGGGAGACCAAGGATGCAGAGGCCATCAAGGAAAGCAAGATCTTCTGGATCTTGATGGAGATGAACATTTGCATGGCTATCAATCATAAACCACGGTTGTCATCTACTGTGTCTGCCAACTTGCAAGGGTATGCGAAGTTCAAGGTAGACTTTTACCATATGTCGATTAGGGAACAAAAGGACCCTGTGCAGACATGGTATGACTTTCCTTACTTGGTAACGAATGACTTAATTGATGTTGTGCTTGATCGGTAGCTGGTATAGTGGCACACTACATGAGACTTGGTGGTGGGGGTGAGCAAGTCCGTCACTAGTGGGAAAAGGAGGAGGCCAAGCTCAGGATGGTGCAACTAGCCAAGAAGGGGAAGAAGGAAGCCGGTCACAAGGCCCAGGCGGAGTGTGATACAGCCTAGTAGATAGAAAGGTAGACAGGTAGAACAGAGCAAGGTTCTCACAAAGGTGCGAGGTCGCCCTCACCTGACACTGAGGAGGAAATGGACGAGCAAACATAGTAGCAAGACACGGACCCACAAGAGATGTCGACTCACATCAAGCATGCATGAGAACAAGATAAATGAGGATCGAAGGAGAAATCCAAGGCCACTAAGACGTTGTTGGACCCAATCATCCTCACAGAGGACGATTTGAATGACATTGAAGACACCGTGAGGGATGTCACCACAGAGGCACTACAACAGTTTTAACAGCATCAACAACTACTATTGGGAGCGATTGAGATAGGTCTGTAGGAGCTGTAGACCCATGCATCACAGGTTGGCACGGTGTCCACCAACCTCGCTATCGACAGTTTAGAAGTTGCCAAGATGTTGGGCACGAAGGTCTCCAGCACAATAGTGTTGCCAAATGGAGCACTGACCACGAAGAATGAAGCTGACAGGCCCACTATCAATGCCCTTAAGGGACTGGGGTTGAACTTGGCAGCTCTCTGTGGTGAGGAACCCCACCTATTGTAGGATGGAGTGATAGCGGAGCTGAGGGCCCGTGAACATTGCGCTTTACAGGTAATCAATGAAAAAAGGATTAATAATGAAAATATGGCCCTACAACGAGACTCTCCCATCACCTCCATGACCAAGGTAACTGACCAAAACCAACATATAATTTAGGTCATGGAGGAGGCATGCTGAATGGTCCTAGAGTTGGCCATTGCTGAGGAAGAACCAATCAAGGTACGCGTCTGCAAGCTTGCTATAGGGCTACCCGATGCTGGCATAGGGATGGCTAGGATTTAGTTGGAGATGAACCTATAGATTACAGAAATATTCTTGAAGGCCTAACCTTCAACTCTACCATAAGTAAAGCAGCAGTGTGAAACCACTGTCATAGAGGCGATGGCGGTGGTCAACAGTGCAGTACCAGACCGCACACAACATTTTGAACAGTCGTTCGAGGTGCTGACGAGCCTGCACGAGGACCCTAATGTGCAACAGTTAGAGACAGAAATGCGAGAACTACAGCAGTGCTATGACAAAGTAAAAGGCACAGCGTGAACCGTCGCTCTCACGTAGAGACTGGAAAAGCTGCAGGAGGCCAAGAAGTTGAGAGAACACATAGATGCAGCACAACACAAGGAGGCGGTGTTGAAGGTGGACTTGAAGCCCTGGTTGGATGAGGCTTATGTGGTCATGACCTCAATTGAAGAAAATCTTGCGAATATGCAAGAAACTCAGTAGAAGCTTTAGGCTAAAATTTTAGGACCAACGACTAAGTAGTTGGTCGAAGAAGCGAAGTAGGTGGCCACACAGTGCACTACCGAGGTTGTAGTCATATAAGTTGAGTTGGGAGGTCTTCACGCTAAGATCTTCGTGCTTGCTGAGTGATTCAAGGACAAGTCACCATGTTTTTGTTAGGGGCCTGTTGGGAATGGGATCTCCCAAGGACAGTTTTGGGGTTAAAAGCCCATGTTTTGGGTGAATTGTGTAATAAAATTGTAAAGTCTCTACATTTTGTGGTCGTGGAGTGCGATGGTGTCATGAGTCATAAAGGGTTGTTCACCCTTATTGTGTAAAGTGTAATTTCGGCTATAAAGATCCACCCATTGGGTAAGTAAGTTCTATGTACTCAAGTAAGTCTAAGAAGTCTTTAGTGAAGTATGGAGTGAAGAGTCTTGGTAGAGAAGTCTAAGTGTTTTGGGTCGTAACATAGGTAGAGGCTCTGCAGCTAAATGCATAGAGGCCTAGGGTGGAAGTTCGCAACTAAGTGCGTAGACCCCTGCAAATTCTATGTATTTATTTCCTGTTAATGCATATGGCCATATTGTGGTTTGGGTTTGATTTACTATGTTCATGTGATGCGCGAATGTATGTGACTATAATTGTTAGCTGAACACAAGTAAGAGTATATGTTTATGCAGTGCTAAATGTGATTATTTAGTAAGATAAGTAAAACACTTAAGATAAGTTGGGAACCTCTACAATACACTGTCATAGTAGTGCAAAAGTACCTGGATTACACGTTAAGACTACGAAGGTTAGTCGCACACTATCACGAAGGTACTGAAGGACAGCATAATGGGCTAGACTGATAGAGTCCTAAAGCTAGTGACCTACACGAAAGTAGGAACAGACGGTATAAACCAACATCATGACCATCTGAGGGTTCAAAAACTTGGGTCCAACATCACCCCATATTGCTTTGGGTGAGACTTCGATTTGCGCTCCACAGGCTGATGTCGAGAGGGCCAGTAGTGTAGAGATTTGTTTGGCTAACTAACGCTCAACCTAGGTCAGCCCCACATAGCTAACAAGGCAAGATTTTTGTCTATATCTAATTAGTTTCAATCGATATAGGTCACAGAGATTGAGATCCGACATTTTGAACTTCCTCTATCCCCTCCAAACTATCTATGTAATTAAGTTCTCTTAATTAATAAGAAACTTTTAAATTCATATATATATATATTTCTTAAAGAAAAACAATTTGATCGAGAATTATTTTCTGTAAAAATTCAATGCTAATGTGAGTATTTATATTTTTTTAGATAAATAACATGGCGAAACACAAAGAGTACATAGTATAATGTGGAAAAATATAACTCATATACTTAATTAGTCTTATATTTTTTTATAATAAATTTATTATTTATTAATTTTTAACAAAATATCAAACTTCTTAATAAATTAAAAATTTATTTGTTAAATAAAATTTATATTTTATTTAAAGTGTTTTGATTTATTTCATTTGGGGTTGTGATTTATTTTATTTAATATTATTGTATTAATTTAAATTGTATTATATTATAAATGTGTTTAATGATAATATTAAAAAATTTGTATACCTTTTATTTTATCTTAAAAACCATTTTAATAATTTATAAAAGTATTATATTATAATGTATATAAATCATGATAAATTATAGGATTATCTTAAAACCATTTTAATAATTTATAAAAATATTATATTATAATTTATATAAATCATGATAAGTTATAAGATTAAAGTTGACTTTGATAACTCCAGAAATAATGTTAATGATTCATCCTATCATATTTTAATTCATTTAAAATTTATAAAATAAAAAAGTGATCGTCCCAATTTTATTATCCATAAAATTAACTTTAATTAATAATCTAATTATTTATAAATATTTTAAAAAAAAAAAAATTGTTCAACTTTTAAATTTTTGAATAACTGAATTTAAACAAAATATAGTCACAACACTATTATTATAATTTCAAATTCTAATTCAATTATATTATTTAGTGAAATAGACTTTTTCATGACAATTGTACGAAACAATTTCAAAAAAGAATGTGAATTTTTGTTATTTAAAATGCATAAATAACATGGTGAAACGCAAAAAGTACATAGTATAATGTGGAAAAATATAACTCATATACTTAATTAGTCTTATATTTTTTTTTATAATAAAATTTATTATTTATTAATTTTTAACAAAATATCAAACTTCTTAATAAATTAAAATTTCTTTGTTAAATAAAATTTATATTTTATTTAAAGTGTTTTGATTTATTTCATTTGGGGTTGTGATTTAGTTTATTTAATATTTATTGTATTAAATTTAAATTGTATTATATTATTAATGTTTTAAGGATAATATTAAAAATATTTGTATACCTTTTATGTTATCTTAAAAGCATTTTAATAATTTAATAAAAGTATTATATTATAATGTATATATAATCATGATACGTTATAGGATTATCTTCAAACCATTTTAATAATTTATAAAAATATTATATTATAATCTATATAAATCATGATAAGTTATAAGATTAATGTTGACTTTGATAACTCTAGAAATAATGTTAATGATTCATCCTATCATATTTTAATTCATTTAAATTTATAAAATAAAAAAGGTGATCGTCCCAATTTATTATCCATAAAAATTAACTTTAATTAATAATTTAATTATTTATAAATATTTAAAAAAATAAATAGTTTAATTTTTTAATTTTTGAATAACTGAATTTAAACAAAATATAGTCACAACACTATTATTATAATTTCACATTCTAATTCAATTATATTATTTAGTGAAATAGACTTTTTCATGACAATGATACGAAACAATTTAAAAAAAAAGTGAATTTTTGTTATTTAAAATGCATAAATAAATTCAACACCACAAAAAACTCAATGAAATAATGTAATTCTACATATTAAACCTCTTAAAATCAATTTTTAAAAAATCTCTACTAAATTTTAAATAAATTTTACCATAAAAAAATGTGATCACTATGCCATAAAAATGTACATATTAAATAATTTATAAAAAAATATATTTTATATTTTTATATTATTAATTTCTTTTATATAAACTGTTATTTTTTATTAAATTCAAACTTTTACTAATAAGTTCATCTTGTATTATTCATTTTAACTATTACATTTCCTGTGTTTTCAAACCCTACTTTTCACCTCTCGAACAGACCTATGGGAGACATCCTCTTACAAATTTAAAAATAATATTATCGCGAGAGACCATTCATATTTTATGTCTTCAACTCTTTTGACCTTTTCATAAGTCGACCATAGGCTTTTCAAAAATATATTCGTTCCGTTTAATTATTTGCTATAAGTCCACAGATAGAGGAACAACTTCAACTTCTAGCAGTGCAACCCACTTAAGGGAGAGGATCGTAAATGGTAAAGGTTAAGCTTACCATTGAAGACATAGCTGAGTTTGTTATTATTGGTTGTTGCTGGGTGAAGGGTATTCTATTTGTATCCTCTACTTCAACTTCTAGCAGTGCAACCCATTTAAGGGAGAGGATCATAAATGGTAAAGGTTAAGCTTACCATTGAAGACATAGCTGAGTTTGCTATTATTGGTTGTTGTTGGGTTAAGGGTATTCTATATGTAGTGTTATGCATATTAGATTTTTGACTTGAAATTATCGTAATCATCTTTTGTTGTAGTTATGTATATGGTTTTTGTTGTAGTTATGTATATGGTTTTGATAAAGAATAATGGAATGTTAGTTATATATTTCATTAGTTATATATAATATATATATGGGAGGGTGTGTTGAAGTGCTTATTTAATATATAAGTTATGTTTATATTAATAATATAATTTGAATGAGTTTGATGGTTAAGAATATGTGTTTTTTAAAGAGGTCATAAGTTTAAAAATAGACAACGATAATATATATATATGTTTTGTATATATTTTAATAGTTAAATTATTAGATAAAATTAGATCCTTTGTAGTATAAACAAAAACTTCATACACCACTAAGTGTCCATTATCTTAAAATTAGATTATTATATATATAGAAATTTGTAAATCTATATTAAAATTTAAAAAAAATATTAAATGTTAAACTATATTAATAGGAAATTTTTGTTTTAAAAAATTAGAGTTATTTAGGGTAGCCCATACATGATAATACAATTAATATGCAATGAAAATACGGACAATAAAGTCCCGTCATATTTCGAATACCATCCATTCTTCTAGATTTATAGCAAGAGACTAAAAGACCATTTAATTTAATGCTAGCATAGCTAAATTTATGGAATACATTTCATTTCATGTTAGATGTGATTGGTGAGAATGATGCATGCAAATAAATAACTATTCCAACCAATTTTTTTTCCTTAAGCACTCAATAATTATATCTAATGATTAAAAACCAGTTCAACTCTAACTAATGTTATATGTTGATCTCACCTTTAAATCATGACTCATCTCGATCCTTTTTTATTAACCAGTTTGGAAGATAAGGGTCAGGCGGTTCTCCAAACCTCATTTTGATAGGTCGATATAATTAGTTTAGAAGTATCGAACATATATCTACAACATGATGCAAGCTTGATCTATCACAAACTGAGTTCTTGAAGTTATTATTTTCCCATGCATAGCCGTTAAGGACTTTGAAAGCGTCAACGAACTACGAGGGAATGCCCTCAAAGGATACCGAGGATTACCAATTAGAAGAAAGAACTTTCCTTAATGACTTAGGTTCCCTCCTTTCTCTGTTTGATGCATTTTATGGTTCAAGGATGCTCAACCCTTGATATTGTGTTGTTAATGCTTTAGTCATTATTGTAACTTGTCAGTGTTGGTTAGCTATTTTTGTGAGTATTATTTGTTGGTATTTTAAAGTAGCAAGTGTAATTATTATACCAACCATTCCATTTTGGGATTTTTCCTCGTGTTTGTTGGTGGAATTTCAATTGGAGTTTCACTTAATTATGTGTTTAATTGGGTATCAATTTTTTAACAATTCCACTAACTAATTTAGGTAAGCATTTTTTGATGATTATTTTAGGTTGTGGATAAATTCTTTGCTCCGTTGCTTTTTTTTCATAAGCTACTGGTATTTTTTTCTCTTCACTGTTGTCCAAACTCATAGGGTAAGTCTAGTTTAAAATTATTATCCATTTTATTTTAGAGGCTTTCTCCATTTATTCTGGAGTGAAATTGTTTTGATCATAATTATTTTTGGTTACTTTGTGAACCTCATTTTAGTAATGCAATATAAGTTTTATTTTAAGATTATAATTGATGAAAAATGAAGATCCAAGATGAATCCTTAAATTTACCTTAAATAAAACTTATCATAAATGGATTTGCATAGAATAATTTTAGTAGTCCAAACAATACAGAATCGAACTTTATTTTGATGTTAAACTATGGAAAACCAATTCAATATTAATTATTGGGATTTTCCTTTCATATTATAAATCATTATTTTCAATTTGTAAAATGGAGTACCAATTATTAGGATTTTTTCATATTTGCACCATGTTGCATGGAACATTAATACCTTCTTAATTCAATGTATAAATAAATGTATGTCAATTAATCTATATTTTATATTTCTTATTTTATTAAATATAGGTATAAATAATTGAGAAATTCCATTTCTTGGTTGTGATGAAATGGATAAATAATGCTTTTAGTTGCTAAGGCATTTGGGCTTCAATTCTTTAATTAGTCATGTAATTCCAAAACTGAAGTATATGATCACCTCTTTAAAGACCATGAATTAAATAGTGTAAAATTTCTTGGAAAGGAACTCATATCCAAGAGGCCCAAAAGAGAGATCATGTCAATATGGAAGAAAATATTTCCATCATCTTAAGCCATAAAATATTGTAATGTTGTTGAAAAGATAAAATATTTACAATGTGTAAAAATTTTACACGAAAACTTTATTTTCTAAAATTGACATGTAACATGAGAGACTCATAAATTTGCTTTTCAATTTTAAGGGCCATAAAAAATGTATTACTGTTCTAGTTACTAAGCATGTAGAAATAACGGTAGATGCTCAGAAAAAGAGAATTATGATATGAGTTATAGAAAACATGTATTTTGTTTCCATATATAATTTACTTTTAGAAGTGTATAAACTAATTTTATGTTTGAATAGATGCAACAATTGGAAAAGAGTTTCTAAGCAGCGAAGGAAGTATTTTAGAAAAATAAAATAAAATAAAATATTTTCAAAATTTCATATTACTTACTTTAAATTGATGAAAGTATTGATAATGAACTAACATCCAAGACACCCAAATTCCAAATGGAAGATGATATTTCCATGCGATTATGGGGTCACACATTGTAATGGTGTTCAAAGTATAAAATGTTCATGGTGTGTAGAAAATTTACAAGCAACGTCCATTTTCTAAAAATCAATTACAATCCTTCAAGTCAATGGTTAAGCCAATAGTTTAAAACTCCATAGAACATTACAGGGCCATATATTTTATTTTCAAGTTTCATAGGAGAAAAGAAAAAAGAATAATATTCTAATTACTAAACATATAAAGCTAATGGTTGGTTCTGAGAATGAGAGAGTTATTTCGATAATGGAAAACATGTATTTGATACCATACATGATTTATCTTTAGAAGTATATAAGTCAATATATGATTTCAATATGTATAATAACACTCCTCACATGCCTTTAACATATTAATAGTCAATATGTACAAATACAACAACTCGAAAAGAGTTTCTACAAATGACTAAGGAGGTATATTGGAAAAAAATTAAAGGATGAGATTTTAAGAAGCCTATTTTACTTATGAAAGCACTAATTGGACTATGATACAAATATTGATGGTTTATATTACATATTTTGAAAATGAAGGAAGAGTTCAATGTGCTACAAAATTCATACACTTGTTTCAAATTAGAGATGGAGAATCACACTCTATATATGATGTTGTGACATTTTTTTTAGCAAAAATGGATATATCCTTCATAAAGTTAGTTTCTTTTAGATATGATGGAGATTCATCCTTGAGGGTTATTTTTAAGGTTTATATGCTAAGATTTATTGGCATGTCCCTCATTTATTGGTTATCCATCGCATAGCCCATAAATAAGCATTTACAACAAACGATTCTTACTTGTATTTTCAAAAGTGGCATGATATTGATATATTTGCTAATAAGTTTTATTTATGGATAATATACTAAAGGATACGAAAAATTAAAAGATCTAATAGAGTCCTTTCAAAACACAAAGATAAAGTGTTACAAATTCATCATATTAGAATGCCTTCTAGAGGAAAGTCATGGAAAGACTTAATAAGCTCATGCCTACAATTTGAAGAGACTATGAGTTAGGGGAAAAATGTATAAGGTGGCCACAATATTTGGATTTCAATAAATGGATTCATTTACTTGTATATGTTCTTATTTAGTTAAATAAGATGAATAAAAAATCCAAGTGGAAACTTGTTGACATTACATATATTGGAACTACTTTGGATGTTACTATTAGTTTTCTTCATAAGTGATTTTCTAAGAGGCATAATTCAGCAAAGTGCAATGCACTTGGCATCTTTTTTAGATAAAAACAAAACAAGGAACTCTAGAGTTTAAAAATTGAAAAAATGTGGTACATTTACATGCATTGAGATTTGAGAGTGAGTTAAAGTATCAAAGATAAGGGCCACTAGTAGACCCCATTATTTTGGGAAACGAAAATGTAATAGATGTGATTGACTCTATAAATGCAAAGGTCATAGCTAAGTTACCTATTTTAATGGTTCTAAGTTTTCTAGTCCGGATATTAATGATAGAAATGACGAAACAAGAAGATGACTAATATGTTTATCTGAGAAATTTATTGGTAGGACTTACCAATTCTGGACACTGTAATTTTTTTTGGGTGAAATGGATGAATTCATTTTTACTATGTATAAACCATACCCCAAAAACATATTTTTGGAGAATGGGATATGTGTGGAGGTGAAAATGAATGGTTTAATTTTTTTTTCGATTTTTGATGCAATTATGGCAAGTTATTCTTGTTATTATATATAGTACACCAATAGGTGAAAGAGGTTTCTAAATATTACATCAAGTAAATAATGATAATAGATCAAGAATTTATTTAAAAACACTCGATATGTTAATGCTTCTCTCTCTCATTTAACCTAGTGCTCCAAATGAGGTAGATTGGAATGTTGCTTATGATGTATAGAAATAGATTAACGCTCAAAAGCATATTCCACTAAAAAAATATATTCATATCTCTAATGACCTAAGATATAGAAATTATGAATGCTATGAATGTAAGCTTAAGTCATTATTATCATAGAAAAAATCAGTTATACAGTGCTTGACCTAACTTGAGAGCTAGAATACTTGCTGTGAAAGCAAGAAAAAAAGCTATCAAAAATTGAATCGCTATTACCATATCTTCATTCCCTCCCCTAATCAGTTTGACTAAATGTGTTACATGGATTAGTTTATTTATTTCTCTCCAGTATCAGATTTTATTATCTAGATA
>APFE031387004.1:160541-286428 GCA_000404065.3 Pinus taeda
TATATTTTATTAGTATACTTGAATTTCCGTTATTTTCAATTTAAATCTCATAAATGTATTTGAAGTGTTTTTCCTCCATTCCTTTTTATTCAAATCGAAATGATCCTTTAAATGGAAATATTTTAACTTTAATAATGTAATATATATATAATCCACTAGATCTCAATATAAAATTCAAGATCATAATTCATATTATCATACGCAATCCGTGCAACGCATATCCTAAAATTCAACACATGGATTGATAGCTATTTTTTATTACACTATTCTTTTTATGGCACTACTTTTTTTATCATATTTTTTTGCAAGATGAGATTATATGCTCACTAGTTGAGTAGTCATTTACAACTCTCAAGAATTCTGTAGGAAAGCCTATATTTTTGAAGCTTGTATGATAAGCTTTTCTCAAACATATTCAATGTAATCATTGCATAATATTGTTGTGCAAGATATGCTAAGTTTTTGGGACTTGTATTATATAATATTCTTTTTAGGTTTGTGTTGGTTTAAGAAGAGAAGTTGATAATACATTCTCTCGTGACAAAAATGTGGTATTGATAGAACATATGGAGAAAACACTCAAGTACAACTTTGTTCAGGAGATAAAATGACGTGTTTCATTTTGAAAATAATTATAATGTGATATTTTCCTAGTAATCATTTAACTTTAGGGCTAATAATTTTGGATGAATTTACTAATTTATTTGCTAGAGATGAAATATGATTGCAAACATAATACTTTATTTAATTGAGAATGCAATATTTTAATTAACCATGGTTTCATAAAGTATGTAAACAATTTATAGTTGTTAACTAAAATGTAATTTTTTTGGAAATTTTCCTCATAAAAGGGTTGGATGAATATATACCATTTTAATTAAAATTAAGAACAACCTTTCAAATTTGAGAACACTAATTGTAAGAGATAAATTTGTGTGAGTAAGATATGTTGTATCATTAAAGAATAGCCATACATATGATTTGGGACTCACGTAAATACTATATAAATAGTTAGGTAAATATTATAGAAATACATATAATGGTATTTGTATATATGCATATAAGGGATATTTTTTTTTTCATTATACACATTAGTATAATGGAAAAAAGGGGTAGGCATCTTTATTTTATAATAACATAGAATAATTTGTAATTATTAATTATTATTGTTTTTAATAATGATGTGGTAAATTTTCAAATTAGAATTTAAAAATATAAATATATTAGCTTATTGGATAGATAAATTAGAAAAAGATGTGGCAAATTACAAAGATAAGAGTAATTATTAACCTATAAGTACGATACATATTTGGAACATATTTTTACTAACTAAAACCTTATTAGGGAATATAATATATAAATATAAGAATAACATAATCACTATTAAACAGTTTATTGTTGCACTCTCTCTTTCTTTTTCTCTTGCATGTTTTTACATTGTGTTAATGAGCTCTTTGTGAAACCTTCCTTATAACAAGAAATTGTTATGTCTTCTATTACATATGTACGTGTTAGACTATAATCCCTTAAGTGGACACTTAAGTATATCATTATCTAAATACAACACTCAACTCAAGTATTAAGATAACATGGCATGATTGAGGCCGCTATAGCATAAGAGAGTGTCCCCAACTTAAATGCAACAATGAACTCCATTATTAAGATAACATGACATGCTTCAGACCCTACAGTATAGGGGGAGTGTCCTCAACTTACAACACAAGTTTGATGAAGATACCAATGTCTTCATGAAGTCTTTAGTGATGGGGTGGGAAGGGCAAAAGTGCAAAAGCACCTTCTTTTTTATGATGTCCATGAAATTTTTTGGGTAGACTTTCTAGTGATTATTGGTAGGAAAAGATTATCATTAGAAACACTAAAACTTCTTAGCATTGTGGTGATATGATTGAGAGTTGTAAATTTGTGGGTAAAGAGCACTCTAAAACAACATATTTTAGGGTTTATAATAAAGCAGAGATAGTGAATTTTTTCAACCATGGTAATGAATGGCTCAATGGAGTGAACTAAAAAAAAATTCGTTGCTGCCCCGTGCGGTTAGATACATTTGGTGGCTGTGGCATTTCATTGTGCGCCACGTGTTAGTCGAACATTCGCTTCGTTGGTGAGTGAATGGGGACATAGCTATTGGAAGAATCACCACACCTCTATAGAATCGGTAATTTCCACCCTGGGGATCCTAGTTATTGGTTTGGAATGTTTACCAATACTTGCAGGTTTTGGTGTAACGGAAAACCTCCACATGGTATCAGAGCTTGGACCCAGGTTCTATTCCCCCTAGTTGCGTTTGAGGGAGGGTGTTGGAAGAATCACCCCACCTTTATAGAATCGGTAATTTCCACCCTGAGGATCCTAGTCAGTGGTTTAGAATGTTTACCAATACCTTGTGGGTTTTAGTGTAACGACAAACCTCCAAAAAAAAGCGTATTGACATATATTTTGGAACGGGGTAGTCTATTTAAATAAATAGTTTTGGCCTTTCCGAGTTGTTTTCAGAGCTTCCTTGTGGGTGGGGCGGTGTGTTAGTACGTCGTCCCAAGAGTGCTGACGGGGAGGATAAATTCTGCTAATCTCTCAATCGGAATGAAAGAAAATCAATTGAAATAATCGAAACCTATGGATTGGAAATATTTAAATTTCACGTGAGCAGTTGCTTTGTCTTCATCGGTGAACACACATTCAATCATTCAATCTGCGCCGACATGGCACAATGCTATTTCCTTGGGATTTGTATAGTTTTCAAACCTAAATGTGAAAAATTCGACCCCAATAGAATTTCAGAGTGCATCTAACATTTTGTTCATGCCTCAGCCCAATCACCTTTAAAATTTCAAGGTCTTCTGTGGCTTTACTGTGTGTGTTTACGTTGGCATAATTTCAAATTATTTTAGCATTTTTGTTTTCATTAGAATTTGGTTCCAGTTGTAGTTGAAATTAATTTAGGCTTGATAAGAGATTTAAGGTAATTTAAAAATTTAAAAATCAAACAACTACTTAAAAAACACTTCTCACATTTGAGTTATAAAATGGTACTACATTATTTATTAAAATTTTAATTCAAAATTATATTTTTTATATTTTCATTTTTTCATCTCTATTTTAGATAAAATATAAAAATCATGTCTTAATTTTATAAGCAAGCTTAACATTCTCTTCTTATTAAGTGACTAGATTTTAGAATGGAAAGAAAGAACAAAGCAACATTTATCTACATAATTCACAACTATATATGTTAATTTTTTATTTTGGTGGAGAAGTTTTTATATTTTTCCGAAAAAATAAAATTTTTTTATGGCATTTTTCATATAGGTATGTATTCGATTAGATTTTGTAAATCTCAAACTTAATTAATTTTCTATTAAACAAGCACACTTATATATATAATGATGACATGATCTTTAGCTTCAATTTCCAGTTTATGTCTCTTCATATTATATTAGGTCAAATTTCTAATATTTACATATTTACAATATATTCATAATTCACCAAATTTCTAAAGATTAGGTGTCTACCATTCCTCTCTTAATGTGTAGGGGTGTTAGAGAGCCCAAACATCATTCTACATTTTTCAAAGTTCTCTTCCAAGTGCTTTGGCCATGATATTTGCAATTTTCTCATTTGTGGAACAAGATCTTAGATGAATAGTCTTGGTCTCTATATGATACCAAATCAAATGATACTTTGTGTTGATGTGTTTGGTTCAGTCATGGAATATGAGATTCATGCCAGCTTGATTACAAAAGTATTTTCAATCGCAATAGTTGATTCTCGTGCAACTCTTCATGAATTTTCTTTAGCCACACAATCTACTTTGTTGGTTCTGCAACTACCAGATATTTAGCCTTTGTAATGCAATTTGTTGGAATTGATTGTTTGTGTGACCTCCACAATATAACTAGTGATCCAAGACTCATAAGATAGCCCCAACTAGATACTTCATTATCTTGGTCAAAGTATGAATCAAAATATCCAATCAAGGCGAAGTCATCCACATGTGAATATTTGAGTGGAAAGCCTTGAGTTCCTTTCAAGTACTTTAGATCTCTTTTTGTAGTAGACCAATGTCCCTAACAAGGCTTGCGTATAAATATGGAAAGAATTCCAGCAATAAATGAAATATTTGGTTTGGTAGTGGTAAGGTAGATAAGACTTCCCACAAGTTGTTTGTACTTAGTTTTGTCCTTAAATTCATTCCCTTCTTTGGACATGATATTGATAATTTGTTCCATTGTAGTAGATAAAGAAATGCATTAATCCACACCAAACACGTTAAAAAATTCTCCAATATACTTATTTTTGGAGAGGAATAAACACTTTGGATGTTGAGTCACTTCAATGCCCAAGTAGTGGTAAAGGTGTCTATCTAAAATCCCTTCCTCAACTCTTTCACTATGGATTCAACATACTTGTCATTGTTTCCTATTATTAATATATCATCTATATAAACCACAAGATATGCCATAATTTTCTTGAGAAATAAAATTTCATCCTCAATATTAAAGTGTTTGAGGCTAAGTTTCAGAAGATGCCCATTTCACTTTTCATGCCATCCTCATGGCCCTTATTTTAGGCCATATAAGGATTTGATAAGTTTACATAATTTCTATTCTTTTCCCTTTACAACAAAACCTTCTTGTTGAGCCAAGAGCACTTTATTTTCAAGTATCCATTCAATAAAATTGTGTTCACATCCATTTTATGATATTTCTATCCATTATGAATTGTCAATGCAAACATATTTAGGATGATGGCCCATTTTACTGTGGGAGAAAAAGTCTCCTCATTATCAACACCTTATTTTTCACCAATTTTTTTTCTATATAAAGTCCATCTTCTCTTAGATTTTGTGTACCTATATTCTCATGATTTTCTTGTGTATTATATAGAGGTTTACTTAAGCTTATAAAATTTATAGCGTGCCCTTTTATCAATGAATCCCCTACTTCAAATCAATAAGAGTGGTACCTATATTCTCATGAATTTCTTGTGTATTATATGGAGGATTACTTAAACATCCTACTTAGGCTTATAAAATTTATAGGCGTGGCCTTTGATCAATGGATCCCCTAATTCAATTCAACAAGGGAGCCACTGTCGTGGTGGTAGTCCTTGTCGGGGTTTGCCACAACAACACAATACAAACAACTTGACCTCGTGAATCTTGTAGCCAATGGGCACACTGAATTGATTTCTGAGAATTTTTCTCACATCATTTATGGAATACTTAGAAAGGTAAGTATAATGCTTTCTTGATCGTTGTAAAGCGGTTGTATCAATATTCATAATAATAATAATTCGTCAATAACTATTATAGAAAACCGGCGCGGTCACTGAATTCACCTGTTGATAGTTATACGTAGATATTGCAACATTTCATCTTGGATGCAGATATAAATGCCAGACGTGCTGTAGTTGAAAAGATCGCCATTCAATATACGTTAGAGTTCAGAGCTCAGTTCAGTACGTTAGCCTGAGAAGTTGAATTTCTTATATTATGAGCAAACGATCTCTAATTTAAAATTTAAAGTCAGAGTGGATCAGTTTAGTAGGAAGGTGGTATGGCACAAGAAAAGATTTCAATAATATTTTAGAATTGATTAATCTATTAATTTAGTTACCAAAAAAATATGAAAGTGGTATGTCATTTAAAAAAGATTTCAGGAATATTTTAGAATTGATTAATTTATTAATTTAATTAGCAACAAAATTTCGAAAATATTTTAGAATTAATAAATCTATTAAATTAATTACCGAAATTTTTTCGAAAATATTTAGAATTATTGACCAAGACAAGCAAACCCTGCAAATCTAATTACAAATAGACTGCAAATCAGTTGTCCCTCCAAATCTAATTAAAAATAGACTGCAAATGAGTTGTCCATTTCATGTTTCGCTGCATAAGGTTGACATCCATATGTTGAAGTTCTGCTTTTCTATACCCTTTGGGGCCAGAGAAAAGAGATATAATACCAGCACTGAAGTGGAGTAATTCAGGAAGATCTATCAACAGAACCTCAGCCCTAATAACTTCAATAGATCACTAGAGCGCCTCAGAACCTCAGCTGGTCATGTGATCTGAGGATTTTATTATATATATATATATATATATATATATATATAACAAATAATAATAATTTAATATGATTACAAAAATACTTTTATTTATTATTTAATAATAAGCTAATTCTATAAGATAATAAACATGATATGAAACCTAATTATATATTAATAAAAACCTTACTCTATATTATAAACATTATATAAAATAATTTGAAAAAACAGCAAGCAACACGTGGCCTTCATGCTGATGAACCATCGCATGAGGCGGACGTGTGCCGCGAGTTTGATGCAAAAGCAGTTTGTGCATCTCACCGAGCGAGCGGTGGTTCAGTTCTCCCATAGCATTAATCCAACTATCGAGGTTGAATCGAGTGCCCAAGTTTTATCAACGGAATGAATGAATTCCCCCATCTCTTAACAACACCCTAAAGCAAGCCCTTAGAGCGGATTTGAAAAGATCAAGAAATTAGCAGATTTCACAACTGCCTGGCTTCTAATTTGGCATGAGGTTCGCTGTAAAAATCGAAGGTTGGGGTAACAACAATTGATGAACTCAGGAAGCAAGCAACTGGTACTGAAGGTGTCTGTGGAGCAGTTTGGGGTAACATCAATGACATCGCATATAGGTGCCCGACACGGGAGCAGTGGCCGAAACAGGACTTCTCGGTTTGGCAACAGGGGGCTCAAGAACTAGTATAAGGTATGCTTCTACGTAACAACACTTTGATTTCAAGCAAAAATACTAGAATATGGGTAAAGGAACCTAAATAGTCTGTTTACTTACTTGAGGTGCACTGGATACAAAGAAAGAGAAGCTTTTGATTGGATTCCCATCCATGGCTATATTCTCCATGGGGCCAATCATATTTGATATTGCTCTCGTTGTATTGGCAATATTATTGTATAAATATCTAGAAATCGCCTGTACCAACCGTATAATGAATGAGAATCCAAAATTGTTGCAGACAATAACGAGTTTTGGGTAATGTGGATGTTACATATACCTGCGGTCCGGACCTTGCAAGATTCCAGCATTTTAGCTTGTCACTTGGATGGGCTTCTACTTCATTTGGAGATTTCAAGATTAGCCGTTGGTAGGTGCCTTTTGCGGAGAATTGATAGCCAAATCAAACAAACTGAAGGAAATATTATATCACTATCATTGTATTGGTAATATTATTGTATAAATATCTAGAAATCGCCTATACCAACCGTATAATGAATGAGAATCCAAAATCGTTGTAGACAATAACGAGTTTTGGGTAATGGGGATGTTACATATACATGAGGTCCGGTCCTTTTAATCTTGCAAGGAATCTCAGAATTCCAGCATTTCGGCTTGTCACTTAGATGGGCTTCTACTTCATTTGGAGACTGAAACTACCCTTTCAAGCTTAGCCGCTCGTAGTTTCCTTCTGCGGAGAATTGATAGCCGAAAGCCCATGTTGAACAACTCTCCCGGCTGTACCTCATTGTCCAATCATAAAAGATTTTCACTAATTTGCTGCATATGTTTGAATTCCCTTCATAGAACTAGGCTATGCAACCAGCTGCATAAGATTCTGCTACAAGCAAATCAAGTTACTATGATTTCTGAAAGTTCTAATTTACATATCTCTCTAATTTCTAACATCAGAGCAAAATCATTTAGTTAATATCCACAAATAGAGATTGAAAGAACAACACGAGAGGGGCACTCACCAGGTCTCCGGTAGCTTTTGACATGACGTGCATAAATGCCTTGGACTGCGGGTGCCATTCGAATTTGTACAAAGGCATTGGTTCGACTCTCAACAGATTATTCGCAGAGTACCTCAGTGGCATTTCTGGAATTACCACATAGTTTTCTGTTACAGTGAATGAGTGTACCCACCTAGCAGCGGGACCGCCTCTACAATTCACCTGAATCCCATAAAGAATTATTGTGCAGTATGGATCTGCGACCCGAAATTTATCATTCTATAATTGCATAAAATCAGCAATACTGATCTTACCCGTCCGATCAAAGTTCTTTCGTTTGATCCGGGAAGCATGTAGGCGACAGTATAACTAGGGTTGATGAGATCGGGGATCAACATGATGAATTCCGTAACTCAAGACACTTACCACATTTGTAAGTGACACTTGTGGTCCATGCAAATGTGTTGGCATGTCACAATAAAACGTGTTGACGTCTTGCAATATCAGAAAACATTGGTTAAATGGATCAGTACAGCGTATAATCAATCGGTCCCGGCAACATTGGTTAAATGGATCAGTACAGTGTATAATCAATCGGTCCAGGCAGTAAGACCTCGAACACAAAACTTTGGATAAAACAAAAGAAACGATGAAATATTTATTTAAAACATTGGTTAAATGATTCGGTACGCCTAAATTAATATGAAATGGATCGATATCGATCGCTATAGTCCCATGCTGAGGCAGGGAGGGACTAATAAGACTTCTTTTAGACTAAAGAAGATTTTCAACCCCTTTTTCAAATATTAATATTTTCGTTTAAGAAACTACCTAAGCTCGTTTACATTCCCTATACACTTCACGTCTAAGGAAGTAAACGATTGAAGTGACACCACCGCAACCTTAGTTGAATTTCATATCCATATTAAAATCTTATTAAGCCTCCAACTTCCGAACTTCCATGTGGAATTTAGAAATCCGGAGGGAGGTTATTGGTTTCAATGAACTTGTTAAAATATACGACCACCTCCCTATTCACTTTCTCTTCGTATAACCTTGAGTACTGAATTGGTGTGGATGGTGGGGATGAGGTCTCACAAATACAAGGCTGAGGATTCACCCATCGAACCAAAACCTCTTGACTTTGTTTGCATTTTGCCTCATTCGGGGTTTTTTTGCATGGTGGAAGGTCTATGATCTACTGAGTACCGCTCTAGGAAAAATCCATGTAAACAGGTATTTTGATTCTCTTTTCAGTGTTCATGGCAATCTCACACTCCTTCCTCTTATCTCATCGACAATTTGTAACATTCTTCCCCTTTAGCTTGGCACTCAATTACCAATTTTCCCTGCTTGTATCATGCTCAACTGCTTCTAAATTTATTTTTTCTCATTTCCAGGTGTTAGGCATTCTGGGTCTGTGCGCCTCGTCAATTGGTGGTTTTATTTCAAGGTTTCATAATTTGCTTCACCCACTGTGTCCACATGTATAACTCCTTCCCTATTTAAATTTGGGTGCCTAGCATTGGAGTCTCTTATGAATTTCTTCACCTTTTATTGTCAACTCATGGTACCGGGTCCTTAACTCAATTTTTGAGAATATGGCTTTCCCCCACACTTTATCGAACGTAAAATCAATACGGAGCAATGAGTATTTATTTCTAATGTTTAAATTGTTTAATTTTTGATAATCAATGCACATTTTAAATGCACCATCTTTCTTTTTGAAAAATAAGAGAGCAGCCCCCATGGTGAAACGTTGGGTATAATATAGCTTTTATCTAGTAGTTCATGTAACTACATCTTCAATTCTCAAAGTTTAAGAGTTCTCATTCGATAAGGGGCTATAGACATGATGGTTGCTCCCAGAACTATATCAATGGAGAAATATATGTCTCTTCCGGGAGGTAAACCCGAAATTTCATCCACAAAGACGTTCCATAATTTCCTAATGATTGGTAGGTTCTCTAAATTTTGGTTTTCTGGTTGATATTCATTGAATTCCACATGCACCATAAATAATTGAAACCATTTTCTTACACTTCTTTTCAGCTTTATTCACAGTGCTCGAACTACCAACATTAAGAGGGGTCTCCCTAATATGTAGTCCCAATTACACCTCACACTGTTTGGTATAGGAGCCCCATCCCGAATAGGTTTTGACTGTCGTCTACTTAAATAGTTTCCTTGGATTTAGCTATCAGCAAGAGAGATAATCCCATATGTGCCTTAGAAGGAAAGTGTCCCTGGTGAATGTTCAGTTGCAGGTGCATCATCATTCTTCTATTATAGAGGGGAGAGAAAGTGAGCCTCTATGACAGAGGTAATAGTACCATCATGATAAATACACACATAAACATAAACTTTTCATCTAACATCCAACAGAATAGTCCACAAAGACATGAATATCATTACAAACATTACAACACATACTTAATAAGATAAGCACTAAAATAACTGAAATAGTTCAACTACCTTAGTGCTAGTGAAAGCAAGCATAAATAATAAACATTCACATAATAGTCTTAGAAACATTCACAATGAATGTATGAAAATGTGTTGGCCATGAGGCTTCAAATATTAAGTAAAAGTCCTAAGATGCATGAATACAATGAACATCACTTGCTCCAATAGTGGAGCATTGGAGCCACCACTTGCTCCCCAAAAGTACTAAGTTATCTCTCTTATGCCGTGTGGGACAATCTAAGGTTAAAATTCATTTACATGAGAAATGAGGATCTATTTATAACTTAAAGAGTGACCTTTCATATCCTCATGGCTCTTGAATTTCCAACTTCTATTAAGCTTTTGACTTCTACAACCTTTCAAATTCCAAATGACTTTTGGAATCACATATGGCTTTTGATATTACATGAACTTTGGACTTCCTTGACTGTTGAGTTCACACATGACTCTTGGACTTCTACTCGCTTTTCCTTTACAATGATGATAATATTACATCTTGGCATCCACATCATCATATGATGAAACTAGACACATCACTATCTTGGATGGTTGGGACTGACAGTGACTCATGACAACGACTCTCTTCACTTGTAAGATAGTTTCCATTGTATATGTTCCTTGTTCATATTTTGATCATAGCACTTTTACCCTCCAAAAGGTATTCAATATTGGAGATTTTAGGTTTCTTTGATCATCAAGTTTCACGTGTGTTCTTTTTTATTTTCATTCTTTCTTTTTTTATCTTCTTTTTCTGATATTCCTTGTGTGTGCTTCCCATGAGTTCAGTGGAATACATGCTTCTACAATGACTCATGATGAGCAACTATTAGTATGAAAATCTCCTATTATACCATGTTTTATGCATATTTTCATGCGCTTGCCTTTTTTGTGAACTTAAAATGGTCAAAGGAGCTTTAGGGCACACTCTGAAAGGATGAAGGAATGGGGAGGAGGAACCTTGAGGCTTCGACATTGCCTTATGTTTTGAAAGGAAGAAAGCATTCAAGGTAGGGTGCATTTCACAAGTTCGAAGGATGAAGCGGGAGGCTTTGGTCTTACCAAATGCGTTATGAGTTCTATGGAGAAAGGGAGGGCACAGGGTGCACTCCTGAAGACTGGAAGCTGAGGCTTTGTGCCTTAGGGGAGAACTCATTCACACAAGAGGCCTTAGGAAGGTCGTAGGGCACACTCATGAAAGGCTAAAGGATGGGGCTTCATGCCTTCGTTGTGTGATGATGCGCTCAAGAAATTTAGGAGGACACATGGCTCATAGGGGAAGGCTGAAGGATTGAGCTTCAGGTCTTTAGGGTGTGTGAGTGTGCTCAAGGAGGAAGAACTTCTTCAAGTTGAAGGAGTGCGCTCAAGGATGACTTGTTCACTTTCAAGGGAATAATTCAGAAAAGGAAGGAGATTCAAGATTTGAGTGTGCCTAGCTCACAAGGAGGGCACAAGGCACACTTATGAACATCGAAGGTTCTCCCATCAAGGCTTTGAAGTGCACTCAGGTTCTCTTAGTCATAATGGGCTCATTTTGCAATCAAAATTTTCCTAAGTTTTGATGATTGGCTAAGGGGTGAGAAAGATGAGTTTTGGACATAAAACCATGTGCCAAACATACTAAATCATCAAGAAAAATTATACGATATTTATTAGCAATTAATGTACATCAAAATCCTACTTTATACACATTCCTCAAATACAAACAGTGAAGTGTGTTCAACTACAACACAAAAGTGTTGTTTTACAATGACAAAGGTGTTACAACCATAAGATCAATATAAAGATGTTCTAGTTAATGTGACGGCACATGAGAACACTCAAGAACACATAATACATATGGAACAACATAAAAATTCATTTAAATAGCAAAGCGACACTTTATACGACAATGAAGTAGCTTCTAAAATTCTAATGTAGTGAAATATTGGAGGTTGTTATCACACTAACAATACTTGGAAACACACTAGGTGAATGTTAGCTTCTTTGTCTGAGAATATGTTTTAGTTAAGGGTTATAACTTGCGAAAGTATTAATTTCCCCAAGTTTCACCTTTCGTCTCGAATTCATACATAACACCTTCTCTTTTCTCTAATTCATTGAACTCACAGAAAGATACACCATATCAAAATCAATTCAATTCAGGAAAGGGTAATGTGCATAGTGAGTTTATAATATTCATAGTATGGAGTCTTCATATTTGGTGTTGCTCCATTTTCAGTAGGCCTTGAAAGTACCCTAATAAAGTCACTTCAGGAGCACAAATGTTGCTTCAATGTGAGCAAGGGTGGATAGTACCCCATTAAATTCACTTTCTTCACCTCCCTATGTAGGAATCTTTTCTCTTCTTTCACCTTTTATTTATTTATTTAATAGAATTGTACATTGACACTTATTATTTCAATGGTCAAAAGAGGGATCTCAACTTATTAAGAGAATAGGAGGTTTCCTCTCTAGAGAAGTATTTTATGACCTCTAATTTATGTTTTCTCGCTTTAGATTTCCCCCTATCCCTTCTCTACTAGAATGGACAAGAGTTAACACACAAGTAGACATATACCAAGTTGAGTAGTGCAAGTTCTACCATAAGAACAAATCTAATAGGTTCCATCAATGTTCTCATGTTGGATGAATCATATTTTCCATATGGACTTACTTCAACCTATGGATTTTTCCCAAGCAGAGAAGAATAACAAACAGAGAGCCAACTGTTGCAGTTTTCACACCTATATTTGATTGCACTATAAATTCTTTGAACCATGCACTTTACACACATGTCTTATTTATGTACAATGACCAACAATAAGACATAAAACATTATGGCTGGACAAAAGATACATGATTGACTTATACAAAATAAAAAGAAAACACAAAACAATATGCACACAAAGTGCATCTCATAGCTACTACTTAAAATAATGCTTAAGGTCTCATCCATTTACAAGAAGTGGGTCAATCATCCCTTTTAAATATTTCAGCATGAAGGTGTTGTGGTCAAGCCTCTCTTGGATTTTGATTCGTTCAGTCCATAATGGCTGGAAATTAATGTGTTTACCTCTGTCTTCATCGGGTTTATCCCATTTCAGACCTAGGTCGCCCACATCAAAGATTCTTTCCCCTGCGGATTTTTTCATCAAACCAATTCTTTACACATTTTTGATGTACAAAAAATCGATCTTTGTCTTTGAGTCTCTACTGTCTATCCTACTCTAAACCAGTAGACAAGGTTTTCCTTGTGACCCTTAGGAGAGTTGCAAGGTTGGGATATATAGGTTTGGGGACAAGAAAATTATTTACCATACACTAGAAAGTATTGTGAGGTTTTCAGGGAAATATTTGAAGTTACATGGTCATCCCAAAGTGCATTAGTCAAAGAAGTATGGTAGTTCTTATGTTGAGAGAAAATTGTATTTTTAATTATGCAAATAAAGTTTTATTTGTTTATTCGGTGAGACCATTTCCCTGGGGATAGTAATTAGATGCATGTTTTAAATCTATCCCATTTTCCAATGCAAATTATTAAAGTATTAATGATGAAAATTATGTTTCATTATCAAATACAAGTGATGTGGGAATGCCAAACCTAGTTATGATGTTCTATTGAAAAAACTGAATGACTTCCTCGCCATTTACTTGTTTGAGAGGAACTGATTCACACCACCCTGTGAAGTAATCTATAATGATATATATGTGCTTCTTTGATGAGTGGGGAAAGATATGTCTAATAACATGAAGGCCCCACTGCTGGAATGGTTCTTCATCTGTTATTGGGAGAAGTGATTCGGATGACCTTTGATCATGGGCAATGCATTTTTGACAAGGTTGGCACTTGTGAACATAAGTGTGTACCTCTTTGAAAAGAGTGGTCCAATAATAACCAATGCTCATAAGTTGGTGTTTTGTGGTGTCACCTGCATAGTGGCCACCTATCGTTCCATTGTGTAAGTCACTAAGAACCTTCTATGTATCTTGATGCTCAAGGCACCTTAACAAAACTTCATTATGGTGCTTCTCAAAAGGAACTCCATAGACCAATTGATAAGATAGAGCCTTTAAATGAATTTCCCTTATTTGTTTGTTTTATATGTGTGAGGGCAACTTTCCACACTTGAAACTATATCATAAATATACATCTCAAGGAGCTATAGGCATAAATTGAGGAACATAATCGATGTTGTATATTTTGATCTCTTGCTCCTATCTTGAAAGATCTTGTTCATGAGCATCCTTAGCTTCAACTGCTAGTCTGCATGGGCCATGACCCTTTATTGTATGAATTGGTTTTAATTCTAGGTCATATCCTTGAACACAGGTCATCTAGTTAGCCTTTTTGTCACCCAAGTCTTGCTTTACAAACAATGTTCTCACTATTGGATGAGGTACGAATACAGTTGTATGAGCCTTGAGTAAATAGGGCCTAAAATAATCTAGATCCTTCTATACTATATATGGTTGTTTATTAATGGTGTGATAGTTTAATTATGGCCCTTGTTGACTAGTTCTCATAAAATAAATATCTCACTCATTTCCTTCATTGTTCTTCTGAGTCAATATGGTTGTAATTGATAAGTACGAACCAAATGTATTAAGTAGGAAATCTTTAGCGTAGTCCTGAATGAATAGTGTGGGTGCATTAATGATAGCCTATTTAATCTGATAGAAAGTGTCTTTCTTTGATTTTTCCGCACGTATATTATATCTTTATTGATGGTCTCCTGTATGGGTTTGACTATCTATGCGTAATCAAACATGAATTTTACAAGGAAATTAATTTTCCCTATGAAAGAATGAATGCCTTTCTTGTTTACCGGAAATAGGATCTGTGTGATAGCATTGACCCTTTCGGGATCAATCTTGATACTGCTCTTCGCTATGATGTGACCTATTAGGATCCCTTCGAACACACCAAAGATGCTCTTCTTGGAGTTAAGAGAAATCCCATACTTCTGACACCGCTCAAATATCTACTTTAGATGACGTACATGATAAGACCTTTTCTTTGAAAACACGATAACATCATGTAAATAAACTACAACATTTTGACCTATAGGGCCACAGAAAGCGATAACCATTACGTTTTGAAAATTTTCACAGACATTAATTAGTCCAAATGGCATTCTCTTCAAAGTGAATGTTCCCCATTTAGTCCGGAATGTAGTCTTCAATCTATCTTGTTCTGCTACTACTACTTGATTATACCCTAAAAATACATCTAGTAGCGAAACAAATTCATACCTAGATATTATGTGAAGTATCTGATCCATGGATGGAACTGGATATTTATCTTTGTCAGAAACCTGGTTAAGATTATGGAAAACAACACATAAATGTATTTCACTTGATTTGTTTCTACCAGGGACCAAATTGGAAACCCACATAAAATGTCTAATTTTGAAAATGATCCAGCCATGAAATGACTTTCTCAATTCTTTCTGGATGAGGGGTTCCAACGTTGGATGATCTTTCCGTAGTCTTTGTTGTAACAATTTCACCACTTCTTTTATAGGAAATATGTGCTTCATGATATGTGTCTCATATGTCTTCATATAATTTAATTTTCATGCGAACGCATCTCAATACTACTTGAATAGGCAAATACATCTCAATAGATCTTGTGGAATTCTATGGTTGACTTATTTAAATAAGAGCTTCAAACTTTGACTCTTTATGTTAGTAGGTCCTCAGAATTGGTTCTGCAAGTCCTATAATTTCTCTAGGGATGCCACACCTTTTAGCATAGTGTTTCCTTTGAGTGCTTGGGATGCTTCCTACAAAGCCTGCTCATGGTCATCCTTCCTTATGGTGCCGTCTTTGAAAAAGTCAACATTCTTCATGTTATATAATATTTATGATTGTGGAAAAAATTATCTCCCCCATGTCAGTGGCTAACCTACAAAAACAAAGAGACACATAACATAATGGTTTTCCTTAAATTAAATAGATTACGGAGTGAGGCCTACCTGGAATCCTTCACACACTTTGCTCCTTTATCTTGAAAGCCCCAATTCGAGCTTTGTTTGCGAAATTATAACCTACATACTCAGATAACACAAGCCAAGAAACTACGAGATCTATGTAGTATCATCTAAGTACTTTATTCAATAGATCAACATGTATTCAAATAAGTGAAATAACAACAACACATACAGGAAAACAATGAATTGTTTACGTTAATATAAATGGAAGGATATTACAACCATAAGTAGCAGTTGATGTTGTAGAAGAATTCCTCTACGTTTTTGACTTGGCCTTTCCTTTTTACAATATGCACCTCCAATCACCCTAAAATTATGAGATGATGACCACTCCCTACAACAACATAAGGGCATAATGACTCTCCAAAAGCCAACCCCCAACCACATAGAAGGTTGGGAATATATAGTGAAGTAGGGTAAGTTGGGAGTTCCTATCTAATTACTAATATAGGGTAAGAGATCCACCTTTGATGGAGGGATAAGATCAATGGATAAGTGATGAAAAATCCAATGTAGGGAAGGATAAGATCTAGATGTTTTATTCAAGGTATTTAGTTGTAACAACTTCTTGAAACTCCTAGAAGTGGAAGCTTCCAGATTACCGATCATTGTCCGAGATCTATAGAACCAATGTGGGTGAAAAGGGGAAGAACCCTCTAGTGACCAATGAAGACCATAATGGAGAAACCTACTGGTGAATGCACCCCAATAGGCTTATAGGGAGGGTTGGTCATCAAAATGGCTCAGATGAAGTAGTTTATGGATGAAAGTATGGGAAATGAAAGGTAGATGCTTAGGGCTTTTTGAAGTATGGTGACAAGGGGGAATAGGATGTTGATTGATCCCATTAGGAGGTTCACTAATAAAATGTGAAAAAATGGCCTATAACAAAATCCCCCCTAAAATGCAAAGTCATAGATGATAACTGATGACTGAAGCGATTTACCTTGTGAAAATTAGGGATCAAGGACAACAAACGAGCTTCATCTATTGCAATATATCTACAAGATGACATATTTGTTTGCTGAGGGAGTCATACCCATACTCATCTCATAAGCTAACATAACGTGTAAAATGATCAAAATACACATCCACAGGTGAAGCTGTTGGACCCATAACTTGATGATTGTCTATATGATCATGACCATCATACATTGTGATTTTTGTATAGCCCCTGAAATTAGAGACTCAATGAATGAAACTAGATCTGGGTCTTCTATTTCATTCACACAACCAACCATTGTATGAGTCTAACCATGTGAATCAATAAGCTGGAGTAAAACATGGTAGACACCATCTAATTACTAGCCAATTATGTAAGTCATTAATGGACACAAGAGAAAACGTGGATGATGTTAATTCGTCTCAAGGTAAAATACTACAATATGTATGGTGTGAGTAAATGAGTTAATGTTGAACACCACAAAGAACTTTTTGTTCAAAGGCCATTGATGTAAACCTATCACGGAGAGCAAGAAAGCATTCCATTGATGTATGGAAGTACCAATGTACCGAGGGGTGTTCCTAAGTCAACTTCTCAGATGATGTACTGATTTTGATAGGAAGAAACCCATCGTAGGAGGGCCTTGATGTATCCCTTATCAACGACATGAAATGGATATGATGATTGATACATAATGGTCATAATGATGTTGACATGGAACTCGATTAGGAAAGGAAAACATGAAATGGAGGCTTAAGAGTATTATAGTAGAGATCATTTGAAGGACTTCTCTTGAACACACCGGCGACACTGAATGGAGTTGGTAGCAATGACCCAAAAGAGAAATGGATGCTCTAAAAACAATATGATAGCCAAAAGGCAAGAAGATTACCCAACCCAACAACCACAAAGATGAAATAGAAGAGTGTCATGTTCAAGAGTGACTCAATGCCATTAGAAAAATGGAATCCATTATTTTCCCAGTGTCGCCAACCATACAGGTGAGTACCTCTTTATTTTTTAACAAGCTTGAGGAGGATAAAATATGCTTGATCTATAATTTCATGCTTGAGATGAACCCCTTCGATTATATTTAATGAACGCTAAGAAGGAGTGGTTCAGCCCCGTCATGATCGATGATTCTATTGTTGTTTGATGTTTTTACGAGTCCGGCGAGTGTAAAACATGTCATATTTTCCATGTTTAGATATTTTGGAAAAGAGGAAAAAAATAAAACTCCAGATTTCCCTTTTGGTAGGTAGCATCTTAGGTCCAAAAAGGTAGAAAAAAAATACCCAAGAGAACCTCTTAGCCATCTCAACTAAGGTATTCCTTATTTGTAGCTAGTCTATCCCAATCGAGAGAAGGGTTAAAGTTATACCAAGTAGACGTATTTTTAGTTAGTTTTATGAGTTCAAAAAGAAACATTCTTGACAACATTTTCATATTTTGGGAGTATAAAAAGAGATGAAAGAGGAATCGAGGGGGTTCCTTTCTAGTAGGTTTTAAGAGCCCTAAAAAGAGATAAAAGTATAATCTGTGGTCAAAGTATCCTATTCAAAATATAATGAAAGCCTGGTAACAATTGTTGACCTACTCAAAACACCACAAGAAGGATTAAACATACCTCTTTCATAGTAAAAATGAAGCATAAATAGGTCGAAACACTAAAAATGAATAAAATAATGAGAAAATGACCATAAATATTCAAAATTACTTGTCATTTTTACCATTTCACATTTTGCCTTCAATAATGAGTATTTGCATCCCTTTCTCCCTTGATCTTCTACAACTGATTGTAGCAAGTCCATGGAACCATTTCAAGTCTCATCACTTCCACGTAGGAACTCGAACCTTTCTCTATCTTTCTACAGTCCAATTTTGTGATTTCGTGCAAAATTTTTAAGGTTTTGAGGCCCCTAAGGTTCATAAAAAGAGACTTGAAAAACGCACCCCCTTGTGTCGAAAACTGCATTGCACCTAGTAGGTAAACATTGCAGGGAAAGGTGCAATGCTTTGGTAGACACTGCTGGGGTGTATTGGCAGCACTTTCCTAAGTTATTTCTCGGTTTTGCCTCAAAATTTTTCAAGCATTTCACATGGGAAAGTGCCTAATGGATGCCTTGTTTATGTTTTAGGTACCAATCAACACAGAATGGCATTCGTCTATTGGGTGTGGAGCTTGATTATCTTCTTTATTCAGAGGTATTGGACCCTAGTTCATAGTGTGGAGAAAACACTAGCCACAAAATATTTTCTACCAAGGGAGTCCAGGTGGGGGGTGGGGGTGACGACGACTATTTGGAGCCCCCCGTGGCGGGGGATCGGGGGCAGTGCCCCTGAAGCTAAAAATATATGTAAAATTTCCTTGTAAAATGTTGTAATTTCATAGACAATATGGGCTATTGATTAGGTGGAGATCTGATGGTAGGATGTATGTTTAATTTAGGTTCTTTTCCCCTAGAAAGCAACCCATCGCTATATATGAGGGAATTGTATTGCGTATTGGTAGATCTGTATTTTGAGTGAGAAAAACAAAGGAGATTGTGTGAGAGCGAATAGGGAATTACAACGAATTTGTTGTAGGTTATATCTCTTTATTTTGCTGGATAATATAAAAGGAAGGACTGACTGTTTCTCCATGGATGTAACCCAAATTGGGTGAACCATGTATATTTGTGTCTCTCTTCTTTTATGTGTTTTCTGTGTTTATATTTCTACAATATATTTTATGTTTTCCATTTCTCTCTAACATATAATTTATTAACATCATCTAGCGAGAAAAAGAACATTAGGAACAAGATTTCAATGTAGAGGAAAACTCTACTACCATCCAAGCACTCAAAAATTATGGGCTACTGACATTCTTCTCACTTCCTCGTGTGAGGAAACAAATGGAGTTGTTGAAATACCTTGGTCATTCATGGGATATTTAGGTACAGGCTTTCAGGTTTGGGTAGAATCTTCCTAAGATACAAGTAAAGGACATTTACTTTATGACAATATTGTCAAAGCGAGGTGCCCTTGTCTCTCTTGTAGGTTGAAGAAGTTGTGGTGAGATGGTGAAATATTAGATAGCTATCTTTTGCAGACCTCGAGCCCTTCCTAGTAGGGATGAGAAGATCAACATAAATGATGTAACTGAATTACCCTTGAGAATGATGTTGTTCATTATTTCAAGATTGGCTGGGAGCTCGACACTACATGTAGGAAGGAGATCTTACATGTAGTATGGCATAGATTGTCTAGAGCTGACAATATGCAACTAGAGTGAGGGTGTCTTAGTCAATTTGAAGGAAACACTTACTAAAGGAACAGAGGGGCAGTTGAAGAACTTTTACTATGGTGTGATCTTAGTCTCGTTTTCTCTAGAGATGGTGCCACTGTTGTAGCCTGAGCATATTTCACTTTATCCTATTGATTCGAGGAATCCATGGATGAGGAGGTGGATACACCATATGAGCTGACATGCAGTCCCATCAATGATCAATTTTTCACCAACCTTCTTTGGGTGGCTACATAGGAAATTCATCATCTTTGATGATTATCCTTATGCAGGGATGGATTTCTGTGATGATCTCAGGCTCGAGTTGCCTGACGGTGAGCAATGGGATGCTTCAAGTAAGATACCACAACCATTAAGTTTTGAAAGTTATATGATTTTCTTGTGTTTTTTTATGTTCTCGAGACTAAACTCTTTGATGTTTGTATGCAAACATTGGACCTATTAGAGCAGTGGATGCTACATATCTTTATCACACAGAGAGACAACCACATGAGGAGGAAATGGGATTAGTACAGGTCACTATTAGAGATCCAGTTGTAGTAGAGATCCTAATAGAGGTGAAACACCACATGGAAGGAATGATCAATGGGATTTATGAGACCATGGTCGATCAGATTCCATTTCGACTTAGGTGACACACAATTAGAGTGCTTAGTCGTATGGGTTGATTACTATGCAACATATCTTGTGCAATTTTGTTTTATCATTAGCACCATTGATTTGTCTACTTATATGTTTTGAATGTAGTCTTTATATGGACGATTTAGCCATGTGTCTCGAGGCACACATTTTATAAAACCAAACGTAATATATATATATATATATATATATATATATAATATATATATATATTATATATATATATATATATATATATATATATATTTAGTGTCTCCTAGTTCATACTCTGCTTTGAATATGATCTAATGTGAATTGAAAGTTATTTACATTCTTTTCAAATGTTGATCTAAAACAAAATTAGCTAGGGCATCTACTAATGTGTTTAGAATTTTTCTAGAAATAAGTTCATATCATATGAAATCGAAATGTGTTTCCAGAAGATGTACACTCAAAACCATGCGAAGGATGGAGGGATTTATAACTTAATAGATGTTAGCGAGTTGTAGTAATACGAGTTGTCAGTCAAGCTTGATGATTGTAGGATGAATACCATGTGAAATAACATCAGAAGGTAGCTCAAAAATTGTGTTATACTCAACGATGTTTTTCATCGAGTGGCCAATGAAAATCCCTTGCATACTCACTAGCTCACCATTCAGATCAATGATAGCCCACACTGCGGAGGAAAGGTTGCAAGTACTACAAGTAGAACCATCAGCATAACCAATATATGGTTCGAGAGAGGTTGACATCTGCAATCCACAAGTAAGTAGAATGAACAAAAAAAATGGGAAACTTTGGAAAACACATTGCAAATACACTCAACACACCTATAGATAATATATACATGGTATACCATGCATGGGATCATGCATAGTATTTTTTGAGGGACAACCCATTTCTAGGCCACACCAATGGAAATTCATCAAGATATATTAACTCATAAACCCCTTTTTCAAGGGCTCACTTGATAATGTATGGGCCCAACAACATAGGATGAAACTTTCTTCGACCTAATTTTTCAGCCTCTTAGTCATATCAGAGAACTAGATCTCCTTCCAAGAAGATTCTAGGCTTAACAATTTTGTCATATTTCACTTTCATGTGCCTTTTGTGGGCTTCATTAGCTAACATGGCATCATGTTGGGTTTCATCCAAACAACTTAGATGTAAAAGATGCTCGTCCTCTCTGAAAGTACCAGGAAGAAGTTCGATAGGTAGCTTTCCTGATGGAATTTCGAATTCGATGGGGAGGATTGCTTCTAGACCAAACACCAACTGGAAGGGTGTGAATCTAGTAGTTTCCCTAACTAAGGTTTGATATGCCCACAAGGAAGAGAGGAGAGGCAAGTGTCAGTATGATTTTTGGATGCCTATCATGTGTTGAAGCATAGTCTTGAGAACTTTGTTAATCGCCTCAACTTTTCTCTTAGCCTAAGCATAATAGGGAGTGGAATTTTCATGTGAATGTATAAATTTGGCCACTCATTCGGTCATCACATGATTCCAAAAGTGCTTTATCCATTACTATTGCTTGCACAACACCAAACCCAGAAATCACATGGTTGAAGAAAAAGTATGCAACCATTTTGCTGGTATTATTGAATGTAGGTATCACTTCGGACCACTTAGTAACATAGTCAATAACAAAAATAATATATCCATGGTCCCCAGCTGAGTGAGGGTTACATGTCATAAAATTGATGCCCCATTTTGCAAAGGGACCAACAGTGACAACAAGATGGAAAGGAGTAGGCAGAGCACACAATTTTCGATCATAGATTTGGCACAAATGATATTTCTCAACTGCGAGGATAGTCACAGAAAATGGTGGGCCAAAAGTAACCAACATGTAATATTTTTTGCACAATAGTGTAACCAGATAAGTGTCCACAACATGCCCTTCAGTGGCATTCATTCAAGACATTCCTGACCTCCCTAAGAGTGAGTCACTTCCATAAAATCATATTGATAACATGACTGTAAATGATGTCATTGATAATAACATAGTTTCAGGATTAGTACCATATACATCACTGCTCTGAGTAAGAGGTATTAGGATGAAAATTCTAGGTCTAGAGATATATGAGAAAATATCCATACCAAGGTTTAGATGACGAGATCAGGAACAATGACTCATCTGCGATGGAATCTTAAAATGTAGATTCAGCATTAAGGGAAGGGAGATCGCACATTAGCTTGACAAAAAATAAGGATTTATTTGACATGGATTGGAGGAATTACAAGTCAAACTCTTGGAGAGTAATGATCCACTTAGAGTATTTGGCCCCAAAAATTTGATGTGAAAATACGTATGTCATAAGGTTACAATCCTAAACGACTATAGTTTTGCAAAGAAAGATGTAATGGTGAAATCTTTGGATAGCTTGAATGACTGCAAAAGCTAAATTCCCGCTTGATTGTACTGGACCTCAGTATCTTTGAGGTTCTGACTCAGATAATAAATGGGATGTTCAGTCCCCATATCGTATTCTTGGAAAAACAACATAGCTACAGTAGAGATGGTGGCATCAAGGTACAAGAAATAATCACAGTGATAGTCAGGAGGATATAAGGGAGATGCCAAAAATAATACATCTTTCAAGGCATTGAATGCTTTCTACATAGCATCATCCCAATGGAAGGGGATCCCTTTTTCAGTAAGTGAGTAAATTCTTTTGTTTGTTCAACGTATTTAGGGACAAACCTCATTAGGAAGTTGGCTTCCCTTATAGTCTTTGTAACTGAACAAGAGTGGAAGCCACAGGAAAGTCAATTATTCCCTGGAATTTGAAAGGATCAATACGAATACCTTCTTTTGAAATCACAAAGCCAAGGAGCAGACCAAAACTGACTCAGAACACACATTTGTGCACGTCGAGTCGAATGTTATAATGTCTAAAACAAAGGGAAATGGCCCATAAATACATGGGGTGATTAGCCCGACGCTTAGAACAAGTAGGGAGATCATCCAAATAGGGTTGCATAATGTGCTTGATATCAAGGAAAGCATAGTCCATTGCACGTTGAAATGTAACCCTATGTTCATTAAACCAAAAGGGATATTTTTGTAAGAAAAACTATGTTTGGGAAAAATAAATGCAGTTTTAGGTTGGTTCGCCGAGAGAATCTTGATTTGATTATAGCCTAAGAATCCATCCATGAATGAATAAATCGTGCAATGAGCGCAATCTTCGAAAATCTGGTTAATAAATAGAGTTGAGTAGTTGTCCTTTGGAAAATCTCGATTTACAACCTGAAAATCGACACACACCTAGATTGTGCCCTATTTCTTCATGAGAAGGACAATGTTCGATACCCAATTAGTTAAAGGAATGAGGTATATAAAACCACCGAAAGGAGCTTTTTGATTTCAACTTCTATGCCAACAACCTTCTTGGGATGGACCAGATAGAGGCATTATCAGTTGGGTTTGGCATCAGGGTATGTCTTGATTTAGTTCAATACGATATTTGGGTCAATACCTAAAATTTCCTCATATGTCGACGCAAATACATATCCGAAATCACGAAAAAGGGCTCGATGAAACAGAACTTTAGATGCAGTGCAATATTGTTTGATGTATAAATTTTCAATTATTCCTGGTTTAATTAAAATATCAAGAGGAATGGTTTCTTCGATATTCGAAAGATTCTTTTAAGAGTCAATCAAATGAATGGAAACAAAATTCATAAAGGGTTCAATAAGATTATTTATGTACATACCATTGAGATTATATTGAATGGTATCTAGGAAGGAGGAACAGTGATGATTTTTATCCCACGACGCGTCGTCTGACATCATGATTTCCATGATGCTTTCATGTGTAGAGAATGTACTCAAGAAAGGATGAGAGGGTGTGCTATAATCTAGTGATCCATCTACCCAATTGATTGAAGAAAAAATATGTGCCACACAAGCCGAGAAGATGGCTTCGTAATGTTTCTAAATGAGGCTAAGGGGCATTTGGTCACCAAAAAATTTGATTCTAGTTTCATCAGAAACAATCCATGGATCGACCATGTCTGTGGATGATGATATCATGTTTATATAAGCAACCGCAGTGGAGGAATTTGGAAGGGGTAGGAGAGAGAGAAATTTTTTTCCCAGAAGTGATGAATCCTTCTATAAACCAATGCCAACATGTTGATAGGAATGTAGGTCTTCCCCTACAACATGGACACTTCTAGTAACATTGGATTCAGAGGCGAAAAGGTGAGTTGATCTATGACCATGATCTTGCTTTTATGAGGAAAGGCGATCATGCGAAGTAAGTTTAAATGAGAAAAACCATAGCATAAAACCATGTATGTCCCAATAGAAGATTATAATCGAAAGGTCCATCAATAAATTCTACTTCAATGGAGACAACATTGCCCCCTAATTCCACTTCGAGGGAGTGAATAATCCCACAAGGTTTGTATGTCCTTCCATCAAAGGCTTTTAATTTGGTGGTCGATTGAATCAATTGCGCTGAATCGGTTGCCTTCCATCAAGGCCAAGACATGATGTAGGTTGAGGCTCCCTCATCGATAATAGAATGATGAATGTTCTTACCATGGAAAATGACCTGGATCATAAAATCTAACTGATTCGAAAGTCGAGGGGTATAGTTTTCATGAGAGAAAAGTACTAGGTTGGAATCTAATGGATCCACACATCTGATAGCTAAAAATAAGACGTTATTTTGGTCGGTTAGTTTGCAACACCTCAAGAGTCTACATAGCCGAAGGGGACTGAGCCAAGTCTTCAACTACGTTGTAATTTTGAGTGGCTCGCAAATGAGAGTTGAAAGTAGACATATGGAGAAAAACCTTCAGAGGCTTGATAATCAATTCCCTAGGAAATGGAGGTGGAATAAGATCAGATGAAGGTGGTGCTGAACTAGCAGTTTGATCAATAGCCTTGCCATTCAATGGATTCACATTACCATATTCCTTATTCCGAGTGGATACCATGACATCGAATTTCAGCTTTGAGGAGTAAAGTATCAAACTTGTGTTAGAGCAAGAGGAATCGCAGGAAAACATATGGGTCTCTTGATTGGGAAATGAGTTAGTTAGCATAGTGGGAGAAGTGGATGATTTAAGGAACTAATTCACTTCAAAGTGGTGTGGATAATCACATGTAAAGTTGTCCTCATTACAAATAGAACATGGGTATCGAGGAGTTTGTTTCTAATTGGAAGACAAATTTATATGTTTATCCTGTGGTGAGGAATATTTCTTTTTCTTACCTTTACCTTTATTCTTGCTTTCGAGTTGTTATTGATAGTTACCTTTATTAGATGAGACAAAATTTATCTCAAAATCAGAAGCTACAAGAGGATGCGATGGAGGGTTTTATGTAGGGGAGATGAGAGAAGTACCAGATGGTTTACTCACTGATTGTGAACTGGAAGAACCTATAATTCCATCAATAGCATGAGATTGTTTACAAGGTGGAGGAGGAAAAAATATTCAAAGGTATTAGAGCGTTTGGTATCTTATCATAGAGCATTCTTGATCGAGTAAAAACTAGAACTAAACATTGAGCATGAGCAATAAATTGCACTTTAGTCATGACACGGCCTTCAGCCACATCTTTTGTTATGGGAGCTAACAGATATTTGCAAAACCATTATGCTAACAAGTGATTGGAAAAAAAACTCTTAACCAATTGGCGACAACGTCTCCATTCATGAATGTGATTTCAAATGTGAGTAGATTCAAATTGTTTAAAGTTATTCAATAGTTCAGTTCTAGTTTCATATGTGATGGGAAACTAGAAATGTGTGAGGAAGGTGGTGACTAAATTGCTAAAGTTGTGAAACAATGCTCTAGGAAATTTAATATACCATTTAGTTGTGATACCCGTAAGCATTTGTTGGAAAATAAAAAGTCGAATGGAATCATCATTAAGTGAATTAGGTAAACACCATAGATGATACTCATAACATCCATTGGCATGTCTTCTCTAGGATTTGCATTGAATTTTTGGATTATGATAAGGAAACTTATTGGGAATAGTTGGCAACCATTGCAAATGAACAATGAGGTCATTAATAAGATGAATTAGATCCAATAACTAAAGAGTAGCGACAAAAGACAATTGTTTGTTAAATTTCGGAGGTGGATGACCTACATATGAAGGGATAGCCCGGGAAAGATGCACCTGCATTCTTGGATAAGGAGGGTTTTCATAATAAGGAACCTATTTACTAGAATATAGGGGGTTCTAATAACCATCATACAAGTGGGTTTGTTTCCCAATCCTAGGAAGGTGATAATGTTGATGGAATGGTTGTGTTTGTTTTTGCTAGCCTTGAAAAGGAACTTGACTTGATCCATATTGTTGCCCGGTTGACATTTGCATTGCCCCCTGGTATGGGTTCGATTGAGACTGCGCCAAATTTGGAATAATTTCGCCTACCGAAACTTGAGGAGTACATTATGCAAGCGATTAATAAGGTGAGGGACCTTGTATAGGTTGACAAATTGAGATCTAGGGAGAACTAGACACTCTTGGAATGGACCAGAAAGGTTCGATCACATGTATTTGATATTATTGAGGTACTAATGAATAGGTAGGAATTTGTGATGAAGATTGTACAGTTTGAGAATTCAAAAATTGATCCAAATATGAACCAGGTTGTAAGGGTAAAGTGGGTTTCCAAACACTGGAAGCCATTCTAGGATGAGGAAGACTATAAATAGGCAAATTACCATATTGAAGTATACCAACAACAAGTTTCCCCCCAACCATAGGAGGAGGGGATGATGGAGGCAAATGTGATCCAAATGGAGGGTACTCAACATAAAGAGTGTTGGGTTATTGAGGGTCTATTTTATCACTGACATAAGGGCCAACTTGTTGCTCTATTGTAGGTGTAGATGCAGGAAGACGAGCAGACTGTGTGGCATTTATATGAGAAGTAAGAGAAAATATTCCTGAATTGGATGTCATGGGAAAGGTCCAAGGATTGGAAGCTACACCAGAAAATGTACCAAACAATGACTGATAGCTAAGTGGGACAAATGAACCACCATATAAATTAGATTCTCATGATGTTACAAACATAGATGAGGAGTGGTGGACACATGTTAGGGGTTTGAATCAGTTTCAATCATGGTTGACAATCCCAATGAAGATTGTCGTTAGACATCTGTGGGTAAGCCCAAAGAATCATGTAAAAGAGAATGTGTCTAAGGTTGAGGAGACAGAAGAGGGTTGGTTTGATAAAAATGAAGTCCTTTCCAATGAACAAGAGTAGAAACATGAGGCTCTTCTTGAGGGATCTCTTCGATATTCATAATTGTGTATGGAAAAGGTTCATCGCCAGGCCCAATATATATTGGTTATGTATGAGACAAAGGAAGAGAGGAGAAAGTTCCTAAAGAATCAGGTAAAGATGGTTGAGGCTCCTTAGGTTCAATAAACTCACAAAACAAATTTTCTGACTCAGCGAGATGAGATTCAATGATCTCGGGTAACAAAGTTCCAGGGACTTCTGTTTCAATTGTTCAGTGTCACCAATAGGAATAGGTGTAATCTTGGGTTCACAGCTCAAAGTGATAGATGATTCTCAGTGATCAATATCAAGAGAAGGACCAGAAGTAGTTTGCGATGTTCTTGATTTGGTAGTTTGAGTTTGCCTATGTCTAGGATGATTGTTAGGAATAACCTCTGGAGGAAGTGGAGGATTATTTTTCATTCTACGTGAGTGATGTGGAGGGGGATTTTGTTCTACCACATTGGGAAATAAATTTTATTAACACAAAAAGAAATAAACAAAAAAGAGTGTAACTTAGGCATAAAGGATTACCAATCAACCATGACCTGCAATATACACGTTGGCGAACTAAAGACTTAACAGACAGAAGTCACTCTCCCTGAATGTTGTGTTCGGTGTATCAAGATGTAAAAGGGGGCTAGCTCGATTAGTTATGGATGTATAGCAACCTTTTGGGGATTCCAAAATATATGTGATGGTACTTGGGAGTGCAATCCATAGTAGTGTTGTCTAATGCGTAACCATTCAATGAGAGCATTCCCATATAATTTACGCATGTGGAGCACCACCAATATACTTGAAGAGACGTTGAATACAACCCTATACACTCACATATGTGGAATGGTATTTCACCCTCGAGATGCAATGCTGGAAAACAATCAAATTTCCTACGTTTAGCAACACCAGAACATTTCTCTAGCCTAAACCCCTAAATTTTTGTGTTAATGTTAAAAATGCTCCTTAGGCTAACAATAAATTTTACTGTTTATCTCTGATTATGTTTCAGTTTTAGGGCTCACCATGAATTTCACCTGAATATCCTAAAATGCAAATCTAGCATGAGAAAATAGAAATCCTTTATATTTCAATGAAAATTTCGCCAGGGAAGGGAAGAAAAAATCAATATGAAACACACAATATGTAGCAAACAAGATGTATGAGGTTATTTCCTTTCTGATACAAATGTTCCTATGCTAATGCACATGCAAAACCCTAAATTCCAATGATTTTTTTTTCTTTTCATGACACTTAATTTTGGTAATGGGGAAAACTAAGCTGCAAATGTTTAATTAATGATCAATTAGAATTTTCAGAATGAGGAATAAAACAAAAATTCATCTTAGTCATCAACAATCAAAGAAAATCAATTTGCAAGCGACAAAGTGATAAGAACAAAGAAAAATAAAAAAGAAAATTCTTACAAAAGGTTAACAACACAAGTGAAAACCAAATGGAGGATTTAGAGAGACCACAAAGCAATAAAGAGTCATGGAAGTTCATCTAGAAGTAGGTTTCCCAAAGATAATCTCAAGAACCAAGGTAAAATTCATGCAAAAAATAGGGCCAATGCTGGTGTAGAAGAGGTAGAGTCCATTCCAATGCTAGCGTAGAGTGGGACGGGGTGAGGTGAAATGCTCTGTCAAAGGCATATGGGGTGCATTGGGATTGAAAAAGAGGTTTTTGGCTCAAAAATTGCAAAAAAGGTTCAATGAAATCACTTCCTAGGTTTGTTCTTAGTTGGATGATTCAAAAAAGGTCTGTCAAGGAAGTAATTAAACAAAATGGACAAGGATACCTCCAAGGTAATACTCCATTCCCCACTACAATTGCCAATTTATTATATGGGATTTACAATTACAGAAAAAAGTATCTCCCCTAGGTCGGTGGATAAACTATAACAATAGAGAGACAAGGGACACACTTCTTTTCCTTAAAGTAAAGAGATGAAGGAATGAGTCCTACCTAGAATCCTTCACACACTTTTCTCCTTATTTAGCTTGGAAGTTCCAATTCCATCTCTCCTTGCCAAAATTAGAACCCGAATAGTCAGATAATACAAGCTAAGAACCTACAATATCTATGTAGTATCATCCAAGTAATTAAATAGATCAACATGGTATTCAAATAAGTGAAATAACAAAATCACATATAGGAAACCAATGAATTCTTTGCATTACTATAAATGGAAGGAGATTACAACCATAAGTAGTAGTTGATGTTGTAGAAGAGCTCATCCAAGTTGTTGACTTGTCCTTTCCTCGACACAATATGCACATCCAATCATCCTAAACGCATGGGATAATGACCACTCACTACAGAAGCGTAAGGGTAGAATCACTCTCCAAAAGCAAACCCAAAACCACATAGAAGGCTGGGAATATATATTGAAGTATGTTAAGTTCCAATTACCAAGAGATCCACCTTTGATGGAGGGATAAGATCAAGGGATAAGCAGTGAAACTCCAAGGTACGGAAGGATAGGATCTAAATGTTTTATGCTAGGTAAGTAGTTGTAACAACTTCTGGAAACTCCTAGAAGGGGAAGTTTCAAGAATCCTGATCATTCTCCTTGATTTCTAGAACCAACGCAAGTGTAAAGGAGAGCAACTTGCTAGTGACTAACGTAATCCATAGTATAGAAACTTGTTGGTGAACTCATCCTAGTAGGCTTATAGGGAGTGTTGGTCCTCAAACTGGCTGAGAAGAAGCAATTTAGGGCCGAAACTCTGGGAAATGAAAGGTACATGTTTAGGGCTTTGTGCAACATGGTGACTATGGGGAATAGCATGTTTATTGATCCAATTTGGAGGATCACTAACCAAATGTGACAAAATGGCCTATAACACTCCTTAAAGTGTCGTATTTGTTGGTCATCATTGGAAATGTGTAAATTAGTAACATTCTAAGGTACGGATGATTTATATAAAATTTTAATAGAGAAACCATTTTTCAATGCTGACATCCTAACAGTAGCATTTGATAATGCATCTATTGTTTCATTTCTAACTCTTGGAATAGAAACAATATTGAAAGCTTTAAAATGATTTATCAAGTTCCATATCTCCTGCTGGTAGTTTTTACAATGAGGTAAAAGATAGTGTGTAGTATCTCATACCTGACAAATAACTACCTCTGAGTCATCCATTACCTTTAGAATCTCTACCTTCAAGTCTATAGATTTCTTCAATCTAAGTACGAGTGCTTCATATTCTGCAGTATTATTAGTGTACTCAAACTCTAGACAATATGAAAGTTTTTATTATGTGGGTCTGTGAGGACACAACCAACTCTAGAACCATCTAGTGTCTTAGAACCATAAAAATAAAGAGTCCAAAATTTGAAAGCTACTAAGGTATTTCCTATATTATTATTCATACTCATATTAGCATTACTACTATTATGTACATCTATATTACATAATTCATTTGTACTAGTTGGAGAACAAGGAAGGAGTTCCAATTGTTTATCTAGTGGAATAGGTGATCGTTGTGCAACATAACACCCAAGGTGAGTTTCTAGAAATAAGCTTCCAAAAATTAAGTCTACGAAACCAACAGTATCATTTTTCCCTTCGAAAATTGTAACAATGTGTTTGAAGTAAGGTTCTCATTCCACCGGGATTTTGTTATTCTTTCCCCTGTACGAAACCCATAAATGCGACCAATCGGTAGAAAAACACACTTGTAGTTTTCTTGACCAGTCTCTACTGAGAAATACATTCTAGGCTTTCACGATGTCCACAATCATTATGTATATGCACTAGTGGACTCATTCATCAGATGATAAGTGAATAAGAACATTCTTGAGTTCACCAATAGCTTCGATAAGGAACCTGTTGAACTAAATAAATTGTGCATCAGTCTTATCCCATTTACATTGATTTTCTTGGCAATAGACAATGGAATTATGTTTACAGATGTACCAAAATCAACTAAAGAATTGTTAAAATTGTAATTAAAATTTTCAAAAGTCAATAAAAATGAAGTGCACAGATTACTAGCTTCTAATGTTAAAGTGTTAATGACTGATTTCAATGGACTAGAAGAATTACTAGAGGCCTTGTGGGAAGAAGAAGAATGAACACCTGATGAGGGTTGGGCAAGGGCTCAGAAAAGGAGTTCCTGCCAGCTTTCTATCATTTTACGCCCCAAAATTGAAATATTTTTGCGAGATTTCTTCATATATTCCACTATGTTATAGTCCAACACAACATGAATTTCCTGCATTTCTAGAGGAGTAACGTTTTTTCAAACTTCTAGCGTGGTATCCTTTTTTTTATTGTTGGTGGAAGTGTTCTTCATTGTGGCAACATCTCTAGACTTTTTCTAAGCTTGACTGACGTGCAGTGTGATTTATTTTAACAAATGCTTCTTCAAGTTTTTCCTTTCCAGCTCTTGTTCACGAAGAATCCCTTGACTTCTCAACTTCTATCGACTATTTTTATTCTAAGTCGGGGCCTCATTTAGTCATGATTATTCATCATTTTTCCTGTCATCATTAAACACACAATTGAAAGCATTTACCATGTGCCTAACACCCAAAGTTTCTTCAGCCACAATGGATTCTTCCATTTTTTCTGGTTGCTCAATATACTCATCTCAAGTTACTGGGTCAATAATGTTCACATATAGAGCATTCATGTTGTGATTCCACTATGGGAGTGTCTTTTCTGAGTGATATTCTTGTTTAAAGTAAGAGTATTGGTCCATGCCCATTCTTTTGAAATTTAACATGACATTCGAGCTCTGTGTAGACTTAATGGTTGATTAATGTTGTTGTTGGTAGTCTTTCACAAGAAGTGAAATTTTTGGGCATGTTGCTAACAATGGTCTCCCTTGTCCTTTGTTTTAATTCCTCCAACTCATTGGGAAAATTCTTTATAGTTTGGGTCAAGCTTTCTATATCAGCAGCTTCCTTGTCCTTGGCCTCGCTCGAAGAAGTCCAACACGATTTGCATGTACCCTTGGCATCTTTTTTTGATTCATGATTGACAATGACTCTGGTTGCACATTGGTCCTTATCAACATTAATGTCTTCTTTGAAATTTTGTGCAAAATTTTATTTCACGATTCTCTTCATGAACTAAGCAATTCTTTTTTGGCAAGGAAGAAGTGTAGTAATCAATTGTGATGGATTCATGAGGCTTCTTATTTCTGGGAAATTTGTTCAATATCCAATTTAAAATCTGATTAAAATATTTGACCTTTTCTTTCTACTCCATATTTAGATTCCCTAACTCCTTTAATAACATGGCTGGGGTTTTATCATTAATGAACCTTTTAAACAACAACTTTTTAAGAACCTTCCAATTCTTAATTGAGTTTGCAGGAATGATGTGATGCCAAATAAATTATCTACCAGCTAAGATACAAGGAAAGAGTATACATGCAAAATTGTCATAATGTACCTCGAGCATATGTAAGTGTAGGTAGAAGTTATCCAAATGCTATTCCAGTTTGATTGCCTTGTTAGGCTCATATTTCGTTAAGAATTTTTCCAGGTGTCTTGGCACCTTGTGTGAAATATCGGGAAGAGCGAGTGGGGTCTGAGACATCCAATCCAAATCTTGGTCTTCCATGTTCTCATCTTTGTGATCCTCCTCCTCTTCATAATGTGAGGAATATTTTTTGTGACCTCCAAACCCATGGAAAGTGTTATCTGAGAGCATAATGTTGTCCTTGTCTCCCTCATTAGAAGATAGAGGATGCGCTAGTCGTTCTACATTGTCTAAAAACTTCGTTAACTCTTCAATTATAGTGAAAGCCAAATATCCCATTATAAACCATTATCCTGGTAGGATTTGCTTCTTTGTCTTTTGTAAAATAATTAATATTAATTACTCTAGGAATTAATCCAATAGACTTCACAAAGTGATAAGTCATAGGATAAATTGATTAGATGTACTTTTAGGAAACTTCAAAAGTTTATTCCAATCCAGGCTAGGAAGATCAACGTACTATAGTAATATGATTCATAGAGGTGATAGGAATGTTGCTTCCTTATTCTGAAGAAGTATGATGTAGGTGGGTGGATTTATCAGCCATAAAAATATGGCTACCCTCCTTCTCGCACCATAAATATTGACAATGTTAGACCGGCCAAAATTCAAAGGGGTCTCCCTGATATGTAGTCCTAATTATAGCTCACACCATTTGGTATATGATCCCCACTCGGAATATGACTTGACTAGCATCTACTTAAAAATTTTCTTTGGATTTAGCTTCCAGCCAGAAAGAGAATCACACATGTGCCTTCAAAAATAAATCAAGTGTGCCTCGTGAATGTTTAGTTGCAGGTGCACGATGGTCTTCTACTATAGAGGGGAGAGAAAGTGAGCTTCAAAGAGAGAGGTAATAGTGCCAACCTAATAAAGACACATAAATGGCAATGTTTCATCTAACATCTAGTGGAATAGTCCATAAATACGCAATGATCGTTATAAACATAACAACACATTCTCAACAAGATAAGAACTAAAATAATAGAAATAATTCAACTACCTTAGTACTCGTGAAAAAAACATGAATCATAAACATTCACTGAATAGTCTTACACACATTCACAATCCATGTATGAAAACATGTTGGACATCAGGCTTCAAATATTAAATAAAGATCCCAAGATGCATGAATACAATCACTTGCTCTAGTAGTAGACCATTGAAGCCACCACTTACTCCCCAAAATTACTAACATGTCTCTCTTATGCCTTATTGGAGAAGCCAAGGTTAAAAGTTTCTTACATGAGAAATGAGGATCTATTTATATCTTGAGGAGTGACTTTTCATATCCTCATCACTCTTTACGTTCTAACTTCTAGTGACCTTTTGACTTCTATAACCTTTGAAGTTCAAAATGACTTTTGGAATTACCTATGAATTTTGGTATTAAATGTCCTTTAGACATCCATGACTCTTAATTTCACATATGACTCTTGTACTTCTACTTTTTTTTTCATTTGGAATACCTGTTTTTGCAATCGCTTGTGACTTGCAACTATCAATATTAAAATCTCCTACTCTACCATGTTTTATGTAGATTTTCACGTCCATTCCTTTTTAGTGTGGTTAAAATGGTCAAAGGAGCTTTAGCACGCAAGGGTGTACTATGAAAGCTTGAAGGACTAAGGAGGAGGAGATTCGAGGCTTTGGCATGAGCTCATGTGCCCAAAGGAAGAAATAAGTCAAGACAAGGTCCATGTCACAAGTCCACAAGATGAATGGGAGGGCTTTGGAATTCCGAAGTGTGTTATGTGCTCAAATGAGAGAGGGAGGGTGTAGGGAACACTCCCGAAGGCTCAAGTCTTAGGCTTCACATCTTCAAGGTGCACTCATGCACTTTAGAGGTCTCAGGAAGAGCGCAAGGCACACATTTCAAGGTCAAAGGCTTGGGCATCGTGCCTTCAGGATGCACTAATACACTCAAATAGTTTAGGAGGGCACATGTCACATAGGATTAGGCTGAAGGATTGAGCTTTAGGTCTTTAGGGTCTGCTAGTTCTCTCAAGGAGTGCACGCTTCTTCGAGTCGAAGGTGTGTGCTCAAGGAAGACTTAGTCATTTTGGAAGGCACATTTTTTAACAAGGAAGGGGATTTGTTCTTTTGGACTATTCCCATCCCTCAAGGACTGTGTAGGGCACACTTGTAAATAGTGAAGGGTATCCCATTAAGGCTTCGAGGCATATTGGCTCGTTTTGAACCAAAAGTTTTCTAAGTTTGGATGACTGGTCAAGGGATGAGCAATATTAATTCTGGACATAGAACCATGTGTGACACATACTGAATCGTTAGTTAAACTTAGAGAAGCTTGATAAACAATGATTATACATCAAAATTAGACTTTATGGACATTCCCCAAATATAAAAAGTGAAGTGTGTACGATTGTGACCAAAAAGTGTCATTTTACAACAACAAAGGTGTTACAACCATAAAATGCATATAGCAATGATCTAGTCAGTGCAATGATACTTGAGAAAACTCAAGAACACTTGAAATATGAAACAAAACAAAACAACATTTAATGACCGAGGAGACACTTGATACAACAATGATGTAGCCTCCAAAATTTGAATGTAGTGAAAGTTTGAAAGTTGTTGTTGTAGTGACAAGAAGATATAAATTTGAGATCTGTCTAACTAATACTGGTTTCAGTATGTCTTAATTAATTGCATTTGTCCATATTGACTCACAAAACTTATTGTTTTCTCCAAACAACTTATAACAACCCTGCTTTTCCAACCATCCCATGCCTATTGACACATCATAGAACCCTAAGAGTAGTATATTTAAGTTTAATTCTATGGGAAAAAACACTAAACTAATAGAACATTGTTTCAGTTGACTAGTTACCCTCCTCTTTGTATCATTTTCCAATTGTACCGACTATGTTGTCTTAAATTTTTCAATTTTTAGTATACATTTTTCCATCATCTGAGGACTAATGTAACTTAAAGTAGCCTCGGGATCAATTAAGACAGAAACATATTGGTTTTAAATGGTACCTTAAATATTGATCACAGTGGATTGGTGCTCTTCCTATCTATCCTCTACCACCACACTTATTCTTGGGATGTTTATGGAAATATCATTCACAGTTGCTACCTCATGGACAACTTGAATAATTTGAATGCATCTATGATTATGCGATGAGTCCCTCAATAGACGGGGTTCGTTGTACTACCAAAAATTCAATAATTCTCTCTCTTTAAGCACACTGGCCTTTTTATTATTCAATTCCATCGGTTTGGACAATGTTTGAGAGGGTGTTGACTGGGTTGAATTTCCCTTACTGAATTTCTTTCGATGCTGGTCCTTTCCAAAAAAATTAATATATGTGTGTTTCTTCCTTTTTGGCCCATCACATATTTGTTTTTATCTTTTCCTTGCCAAGATTTTAGCGCTCTCCCCTATTCTAAAACTATTCATGTTGAGTCTCAAAAGTTCGCTTTTCTTGACAACTTTTCTCATCCCCCCTTCTTTGTTTTTCCATGAAGAAATGCATTCCTATCGTCAATGACCATTATAAATTGCCTTAAGGAGAACATTTTATTGATTTACATGTTATACTTTTATGTTTTATGTTTGAATAAGTTTTTGTCTTTTAGCTACGGAACATAGCCTATTCTGCAACTAATCGACTGTTTCACAGCTACTTCCATGCTTTTACAGGTTCTATGTGTCAGAAGGAGGAAGTAACTACATGGGCAGCATGGAAAGCATCATGGCATGGATTGTGTCCTATTCATCTAGCCCAGGTCGACAAGCAAGACTCCTGTCAAAGGAAAGTGAAACGTAGAGACCTAAGGAAAACATGACTCTATTTTGTACACATTTTATAGTGATGGGATCTGATACAACTTCTTGAGGCCACAAACTTCATCAGCCATCTGTGCAAACTGAATCCAACAACCATCACCTTAGATTTATGTCTCTAGCAACCGAGGAAGAGAATTTTGTGTGCTTGTCTACCTACCTATTTTGCTGTAGCTTATTTTTCTCCATAAAACTGTTGTATAATCTCTGTATAAATACATGTGTGAAGAATGCAGAACTAGTTTGAATTTGCTCATGTGTTAAGTTCAGATTACCGCTATGTAATTTTGAGAACTCACTCTCTGTTTTTAATATGAAGATTGTGTGTTTCATGGATATCTGAAAGCATTTGTTGGAGTGTTGATTAACTACGTATAATATGAGCAATTGCAGAGGGCCCTTGCACTCGCTAAGGTTACATTTCATTTTTGTTTTGTATTTCATAGTCGAACTGTAAATTCACTGTGTGTTTCCACGATGTTTATAACCATTTTCTAACCTTCTTCATAATATAGTCTTTGTCATCTTCTTACTAACACAAAATAATTTATTTAAGTACAGAATAATTCTTTTGTTTAATTTATTTCTAGTTTCTTATCAGTAGCTTGAAGTTGAGTTCAATAGTGTAGAGTAATTTATTTCATTTGTTGTTTCATTAGTCTTTAGGTTTTTAATTAAAACTGATCAGTGCCATTATTGTCTTGTCATTTTACTACTAGTTTAATGACTCATATTGTAAGTGGATGTTTCTAAAAATCCGTTCTGGTTGATGGTTCATCTTAAACCAATTGGTTGAACACTTCATTTATGTAATGAGTCGTTTCTGCAATTTTGTATTTATTTTCTCTTAGAATGATGAAGTACAAAATTCCTCAAAATGTTATCACAAGGAGGTTGTTCTCCCAAAATTGTGAAGCGAGTAACTAAGCACTTCATTTAGCTTCCATAGTAGATTAGTTGCAATTTCGTTTTCAGTCTTAGTCTTTCATTTAGTTTTTTTGCAATTTCGTTTTTAGTTTTTCTCATTAAGTTTTGATTATGCAATTGACTAAACAATAGTTGTAATATCATTTTTAGTTTCAATATTTCATTTTAGTTTTATTTCCATCATAGATAGCTGCAATTTCACTTTTAGTTTTAATATTTCATTAAGCCTTGTTTTAGTTGCAACTTCACTCTTAAGTTCTTTTAGTTCATAATTTGGAAACAATAATAAGAGTAGAAATAGAAACTCTGTTTTTAATTAAACTTTACTTCCAAATTTGGCTTAAAGCACTTTCAGTCCTCATTTCATTTCTTTGGATTCTTAGTAGAAGTAGATTTCAGAATTTTTGTTAAAGTACATTGTAAATCATTAGGGATTAAATAGTCAAAACCCCAAAACAACATAAAACTCAAAAACAATGAAGTAAGAAGGGTCATCTAGCACATATAAGGCACTACACTTCATCAGTTTATGATACCCGGATTGATAATTCATGTAGAGCAATTTATGACACTAAATTGACCAAACATTCTGGTGTCGTTGCTGGGGAAGTGTAATTAGGTTGCCTTATCTCTTACATTAATTAAAAAAAAAAAAAAACCAACAAAACAAAAAATGGCATGCATAGAGTTAGAGATTCTAGGGGTAGATTTATAACTAGGCACAAAAGTTCGATTCCTACAACTCCAACTACTACACCAAGAGTTAGAAAGGACACACCTCCCTCCTAGACTCATACTCCCAGCCATAGGATTCCTGGAATTCAAGGGGTAGAAACTAAATCAGAAGATTCTCCTACATCATATACCAAAACAGTCATAGGAGAGAAAATTATTGAAACTCCAATGGAAGGCATAGCCTTTTTCACCTCCACAGGAGAGCCTATTGTAGTTGAAGAACTAGGAATATATGGTGAGGAATAAAAGTAAAAAGTCCCTCTCATAGTCTATTAATAGAAGAACTAGAGGAAGAGGGAATAACCTTGCAGGTTGAGCCCTATATTGACTCTGAAGAAACTATAATGGTAGAAGAAGAACAAGATGGAGAATTCTCACTGTTTGGAGGAGGGGGTAGAGGGAGAGGTAGAGGAAACAATGGAGGAGGTAGAGGTAATAATGTAGGAGAAAAAGGAAATTGGGGAGTAGATAACTCTTTTGGATTCCCTATAGTGGATGAAGAAACACATACCACAATGAAAAACATCTCACCATCTGTCCTCCCAAACATTTATGGGTTGAGAAGTGAGGACCCTGAAACATTTTTGTTTGAGTTTGAAGTCTTGTGCAGAACATATGACTATCTAGAAGACTCTCAAAACATCGTGTTGTTCCCTTGAACACTAAAAGGGGCTGCTTTGAAATGGTTTATGGGGTTAGTCACTCAATCCATTAGAACATGGAATGACATGAAATAAGCATTTTTGGATAGGTACTTGGATGATTGTATGTCTACCAATCATAAAGATGAGGTGATCAAAATGATGCAAAAAAAGGATGAAAACTTAGAGGATTTTCTTGAGAGATTCAACTATAATTTGAAAAGAGGAAAGATGAACAATTTAGATGAGGAAACGTTGACGACTCTTTTGTAAAGGCCATTAGAGATGAGTGGATAGATATCCTTAACATGATGGGGAAAGGAGATATCTCTTAACTTCCATTGAGTGAAATAGTAGAACTATGTGTTCATCTCTCAAGGGGGAAACCTAAAATAGGGTAAGGGCCAAGATATCCTTCTCTTGATAGAGCAAACAAATCTGCAACTGGATCTGTAAGTAGGGTAGAAGTTGGCAATATGCTTGATGAGTTTAAACTGAAATTTTACGAAGCCTTAATGAGCAACTAGACACCCTTAAAATTGAAAACAAGCATAAAACAAAGGTTGATGCTTTAGCCATCTTTTGCCCAAAATGCAGAAAGAAACATGCTCTAAGGGAATGCCCTTTAGATGCAAAAATTGTAGAAACTTGTATGATTTGTTTAGAAAGACATGAGACCAAGGGTTATCCCTCAATCCCAGGCCTTAAGGCTATCTTTCAGGAGGAAACAGTGCCAAATTTTGCAGAACCTCTTTATTTTGTTGCAAGAAGACCTTGGCAGGGGCCACCAAATCAAGGATTTAACAATCCATTGTATCTTCAATCCCAGCCAAACTGGAATTCTTGACAGCAACCTTGGCCTCAACCTGAATCTCAGTATCAATCTCAACCATGGGCACAAGGGGTACAAAATCCTTATGGAATATTTTCTCAAGATTATCAACATCCTCCATCCTATCAGAGTTATCCTCCCCCACAAAATCAATAGAAAAATCAACAACCACAACTTCAAAATCAAAACCCTCAACTTTCATTGCTATTTCCACAACATCATCCACAACAAAGTCAAAATCCTCAACTCTTGCTTCCATTTTAGCGAAAACCAAATCAGGTACCCTCCCAGCCATTACCAAACCCCAATAATTAAAGCCCTCAGAATGCTTACATGGTAGAAGGACAACAATTTCCAACTTACATGATTACTCCTCTAGATCTTAATGATGTTCAACTTAGATCTGATAGTATATTAGAAAAGGAAAAACCTTCTATTTTTATTGAAGAACAAGACACTTTTGAGGAAGATTCTCTAAAAGTCAATAAAATTTTTGAGTAAACATCCCTCCAAAACCAAAACATTGAAAATAAAAACAAAAAGAATCAATAAATACAACTCCTATCATTGAGAAACTAGCATCTACTTCTATACCTCCTTTTCCAGAGAGATTACAAATTGATAGAGGGGTAGAAAAATAGATCTTATTGCCCAATTATGATCTTCTAGATGAACTGAAGAATGTATGTATTAAAATTCCTTTGTTACAAGCCATTAGAGAAATTCCAATTGTATCCAAGACAATAAAGGAGCTGAGTATTAAAAGACTAGTAAGAAAACCAAGAGAAACAAAAAAAATTCACCTAGTAGGAAAGATAGCAGACATCAAGATAGGAAAAATTGCCATGCAGAAATATGTGGATCCAGGAAGTCCAATTGTCAAGACACATATAAATGGAATTGAAATTCCAAACACATTGATTGACTTAGGGGCAACAATAAACATTATGAGTAGACAAACTATGGAGCAGCTTAAACTTCATTATACACCTATCTTATTGCAACTTGTAGATAGATCAGTATTCAAAACAAATGGCGTACTAGAAGATATTCAGTCTCCTTATATTCTTGGGAATATTCTATTGATTACATGGTTTTAACTCCTAAGAATAATATAGGAGGACACCCACTCATATTAGGAAGACCTTGGCTGGCCACAACTGATGCTTTGATTATTTGTAGATTTGGTGACATGTAAATTTCTGATGGTAATTCAATAAAGATATTTACTTTGTATCCCCCAACAAAATAAATCACATAAATAGATAACAAAGAATGGATTGATGATGAAGATGATATTCAACCTCTCTTTACTATATCAGAAATTAGTGAAGATAGTCAAATTTTGAACACATTGGAAAATTTCGAAACATCTTCAGAATATGATCATGCACTATTTCAAGAAAAATCTAATGTTGAATACTTTTCATCTACGCAGATGTCTCTCTATTCTATGGAAGAGTTTGGTAGCTCCACAATTGAAATTTTTCCAGGTAGGACATTGAATATAAACAAAAACTTGGAAAAACTACAACAAGAAGAGCTAACCAAAAAGTTACAAAAACATTATGTTGCATTTGCATGGGAATACACCGACATGAAAGGTATTGATCCTAAGACTTGTATCCATCATATCTATATTGAGGAAAATAGTAGACCAATAAGACAACCTCAGAGAAGGATGAATCCAACTCTTAGGGAAATTGTGAAAGAAGAGCTCCAAAATTTACTCAATGTAGACTTCATTTACCCAATTTCAGGTAGCCAATGGGTTTCTTCTTTGGTAATTGTGCCTAAAAAGAATGGTAAATGGAGGGTATGCATTGATTACCAAGAATTGAATAAAGTAACCTTGAAATATCACTTTCCTTTGCCCTTTATAGATCAACTGTTAGATACATTAGCAGGTAAAAAGTATTTCTCATTCTTGGATGGTTTTAGTGGTTATAATCAAATTTAGGCAGCACCTAAGGATGAGGATAAAACCACATTTACTTGTCCATGGGGAAATTTTTCCTACCGAGTACTTCCTTTTGGGTTATGTAATGCACTTGCAACATTCCAAAGAGCAGTACAAGGAATTTTTTCTAATATAATACATGATTGTGTAGAAGTATATATGGATGATTTTACAGTCTATGGAAACACATTTGAAGAATCTTTGGAAAATTTGGAAAAATTCCTTAAAAGATGTAAAGAAACAAACCTTTCACTAAGCCATGAAAAATGCTTTATGATGTTTGCAGAAGGTATTGTTTTAGGACATCACATTTTAGGAGATGGGATTAAAGTTGACAAATCTAAAGTTGAAGTCATCTCTAAGTTATCAATTCCAAGTTGCCAAAAGGATGTTAGAAGTTTTCTAGGATTTATAGGATACAATAGAATATTTATAGAAAACTTCACTAAAATAGCATCTCGACTCTTCAAATTGTTTACAAAAGATTCTGAATTCAGTTGGAATCCTGATTGCCAACTAGCATTTGAAACCTTGAAAGCAAAAATTTCTGAAGCACCTATTTTAAGAGGACCAAATTGGAAACTTCCTTTCCATATTTCTACAGATGCTTCAGATATAGCTCTGGGAGTTGTATTGGGACAAAAAGATTTGATTCCTTCTGTCATTTACTATACAAGTAAGAATTTTACTCTCACTGAGCTAAATTATACTATGACTAAAAAAGAATTCTTAGCTTTTGTTCATGCAATTAACAAGTTCAGACACTATATAATAGGCTATGACACCTTTATTCATACAGATCACTTTTCAATTAGATATTTGATGAATAAACTTATTACTAATGGTAGAGTTACAAGATGGCTTTTACTTTTGCAAGAATTCAACATTACTGTGCTAGATAGACCTGGAAAACAAAACACAGTTGTTGATTTCTTGTCTAGGATTCAGAATATCAAAGAAGACTCTTCGATTGAAGATAAGTTTCCTGATGAATATCTCTTTGCAGTAACTAATCAAACTCCTTGGTTTGCAGATGTTTCTAATTATTTGGTTACAGGGAAGTTACTTTCACGTTTGTTTCCTAGAGAGAAAAGAAAGATTATTCAAACAAGTGCAAGATATTCATGGATCACTAATGAATTGCATAAAAGAGGGCCAGATCTTATGATCAAAAGGTGTGACAGGGAAGATTAAATGCTTGATATTCTCAAAGCATCTCATGATGAGCCATGTGGTGGACACTTTGCTGACAAGAGGAAAACCTATAATATCCTTTCTTTAGGATATTATTGGCCATCCATCTTCAAAGATGCTAAACAATATGTTTGGAGGTGTGACAGCTGCCAAAGGGTAGGGAAACGTGCTCCCACAAATGACATGCCATTGCAAACTCAAGTACTTATCGAACCCTTTGAAAAATGGGCCTTAGACTTTATTGGACCAATTAATCCTCCATCTAAGTAGAAAAAGTATATATTGGTATGCATTGATTATGTCACCAAATGGGTAGAAGCCAAAGCATTACTTTTGGCTAACGAAAAATCTGTAGTTAATTTTCTTTTTGAGGACATGTTTACTCACTTTGGTGTTCCAAGAGAAATTGTGACAGATCAAGGATCTCAATTCACATTCAACATAATGGAAAGGCTTATGGAGGAGTACAAAATCAAGCATAGAAAATCTGCTCCCTATCATCCATAAGAAAATGGTCAAGTGGAGTCTAGAAATAAAGTGATTGAAGGAATCCTCACCAAGACTGTGCATCTACATAGAAGAGATTGGGCAGAAAGGCTTCTTGAAGCCTTATGGGCCTATAGAACTACATGGAGGAACACAATGGGACATACACCTTATGAACTTGTTTATGGGAAACAAGTCTGATTCCCTATAGAGTTCCAAGTCAAAACTTTCAAGATGGCAGTCCAGTTGGGGATGGCTTTATCAGAAGCTCAAAAGAATAGACTGGAGCAACTGAATGAACTTGAAGAAATCAGACAAGAGGCGGTTCAAAGAACTGGTCTAATCCAACAATAGGGGGCTAAATGGCATACAAATGCATCAATGACAAGAAGTTTTAAGAGAGATATTGGGCACTATCATTTGATTCAAAGTTTAAATATTTTCAAGGGAAATTTCAAACTCATTGGCTTGGATATATGAGATTGAAAATGTTTTTAGTAATGGAGTAGTGAGGATCAAAACAATAGATGAAATTCAAAATCCCCTTCTTGTGAATGGTCATGGAATGAAAATATATCAAAAACCAATCTCAAATGAGGAGTTCGTCAAGATCTTCTAGAATAATTCTGAAATGAAGATGGTGAAGAAGAATCCTTCTTCTCCACCAACTTAGTCTTTGTTTTTCTTATCTAAAAAAAGTAAATAAAAACTTTTATAGGGTTGAAAACCAATCATTGATTGGCATGCTTATACAGAAAATATAGCATGAACATCAGAAGACTCTAACACCCTCTATTTTCCATTTCTTTTCTTAAAAAGTGGTGACTCACTCTGCATTCTGCGAAATTTATTGTCTCATTTCATTTTGTTCTATTTTACAGTTTTACTTCACTCCATTGCCATATTTCACCAATAAAATTTTCTTTTCCATCATTTCTTTCATCTCCATTTTCATTTATCATCTTCTGATATTTTCAGTCACATATCCATTTCCATTTCATTCATTCATAAGCCATATTTTAATCTTTGTGTTACATTCTGCAGCTATTTCCATGTTCTGCAGTTGATTCCGTTCCGTAGCTGATCCTGTTCTGCAGTTAATATGATTCTGCATCAATAGTTTGATTATCAGTCCAAGCACAAAGAGGCCAGTTCATACTAAATTTTTATATGCAGGTAATTGAAGAGAAAATAACTTTAAAGACCAATCATGCCTAAACCACATGTGGAAGCAAACATCAAAACACTAGCAAGCGAAAGGTAAGGTTCCAAAGTTAAAAACAAAAACTTATTTCAAAAAGAAATTCAAAAACATAAGTTTGTATAACATGTATGATCACATGTCTCCTTGATTTATCATTATGTGATTTGACTTCCATGATGTGTCCACCATATCTTCCATTTTCAATGCCAAATGGTCCAATGATGCCTTCATAACTAATCTCTATTTTAAACTCCATGACTGGTACTTAACTAGACTTCTACAACTACACGTATTAACAGTTAGATTAATGACATGACCTATCTGTGTACGACTCTTTAAACCTTGATTGTCCATTTATTACACTAAGTTTTTCTCTCATACTTATGCAGTCTCTTTGTGCGTACCATCACTTTGTTTCCATATACTTTGTGTATATAGTCACTCTGTTTTCACACAGTTTATGTATACAACTACTCTATTTCCATATATTCCATATATACAGTCATTTTGTTTCATATTCACAATCATTCTGTTCCCAGTCATTCCACTTCTATATACTCTATCATCCCGTTTCCATATCCAGAGTTGTTTTGTTTCTATATACATAGTCCACAGTCCTCTTTACACAATCATTCCATTTCTCAGACAGTGAGTGAAATTTTGAAGAGAAACCAAGAACAGAAGTTATGGGGCTCATTGTTACAACTAAACCCATACAGGTGAAGTACATGAAGGGTTATCTGAAGCTCAAGGGAATGTTACAGAAGGTTGGGTGGTTGTGTCTCAATGAAAAATTCAATGGTTACCATAAGGAAATCACTAAATCCTTTTCCATGTCATTTGATGGAATGGAAGTGGAAATAGATGACATCAAATTTGCAATTAGCAAGTCCTTTATAGATGAAGCAAAAGAACTCCCAAAGCTAGGATAAAGGTGGTTAAAGGACAAAGAGCTTCATGATGAATCCTGGAAGGTCATTTTTAAAAATCCATGTATGGACACTTCAGTTATTAGAAAAGGGATTCCAATCTCTGCACCTAAAAACAAATGGAGTACCATGTTGTTAATTCTGCAAAAGTTTATTACATGCGAAGGGAGGTTTGGTTCTATGTACGTGTATCATATATGATTGTTAATGAATTTTCTAGAGAATGGAACCCTCAATCTTCCATTTTTCCTGTTGAATAGTTTGAGAAGAATGCTAACTAATGTTCAAAAGAAAGTTGGATCAATAGAAACCACTCTATATCACCATGGAATAGTGAATATTTTAGTTGAGTTTCATTTAAGAAGTGTAGGGGATACATGGGAGGAATTTTTGGTAAGGAATTTCTTCCAAGATGCTCTAGATTTTTCTTAGGGAAGTCCTGTTAAAAGAAGTAGGAGAAGGAAGACTAGTATCACTATCTAAAGAACCCCTAAAACTTCAGCACAGGAAAATGATGAAGAAGAACCAATCTCTGAGAAATTAACAGAGATCATAAAGTAGACTAAGCAGAGGAGAAAAATGAAATAAAAGGTTGAAGAAATCTAGAGGTATATTCTCGAACCTTCATCACCTAAAGAGGATGAACAACTACTTTATGAAAGATTAATCAAAATCAAGGAACGAATCAAGAAAGGTAAAGAGAAAGGAAAAAGGAAAAACGATACGGAAGAAGAAACCTTAGGCTTCCAAAACTTGAGGAGGAGTTCCAGGCTCAGGGGAAAAGTGAAGAAGACAAAATCAAAAGAGGCCCAATTTATAAATTTGGAGGAGGAAACTCCAACTCAGTCCCCTGACAATATTCCATATAAACAAATCCCATAGAACTCTCCTCCACAAAACTTTGAGGGCAGCACAAGAAGAGATTCTCAGAGCATTGATCCAATCCAACAACAAATCTATGACTAAATAGAGTAATTGGAGAAAATGATTACATCAGTAGACCCACGGACTTCAGCTAATCCTGAGCAACCTGCCACTTCACAAGAAACTCTAACTAGCTCCCTTAAACAGGAGATCTATGATCTAGAAGTTCTGAACAGGCACATCCAAAGAGAAAATGAAGCCTTAAAAGAACATAATAAGTTGGATAAGATTATCCATGACAACACTATGCTTCACTTGGATTTATGGCACAAGAGGAACAAAAAACTAAAAACGAATAATAAGAAGCTAAAGAGGGCACTTATTAACGTCAAGTACAGATTTCTCATGAGGAAGCCAAGGATGGCAGTTGGTGCAATGAAAAGAAAGAAGAGGAAGTTGGATGTGTTCACTGAAGTATCAGAAAAATTGCAATAGAGGAAGGAAGTTCACAATTTTGATTGCATGGGGACATGCAATAGTCTTGTAGTGGGGATATGTTGAGTCACAAAACTGCCCTTTCCTTAGCAACTTTTCTCATCCCTCCTTCTTTGTTTTTCAATGAAGAAATGCATTCCTATCATGAATGACCATTATACATTGCCTTAAGGAGAACATTTTAGTGATTTACATGTTATACTTTTAGGTTTATTGTTTGAATAAGTTTTTGTCTTTTAGCTATGGAACACAGCCTATTCTGTAGCTAATCGGTTGTTCCGCGGCTACTTCCATGCTTTTACAGGTTCTAGGTGTCAGAAGGAGGAAATAAATACATGGGCATCTTGGAAAACATCATGGCATGGATGGTGTCCTATTCATCTAGCTCAGGTCGACAAGGAAGACTCCGGTCAAAGGAAAGTCAAACATAGAGACCGAAGGCAAACATGACTCTGTTTTGTACACGTTTCACAGTGATGCGATCTCAAACAACTTCCTGAGGCCACGAACTTCATTTTCCATCTACAGAAACTAAATCCAACAATGATCACCTTAGATTTATGTCTCGAGCAACCGAGGAAGAGAATTATGTGTGCTTGTCTACCTACATGTTTTGTTGTAGCTTAGTTTTCTCCATAAAACAGTTGTATAATTTCTCTATAAATACCTATGTGATGAACGCAGAATGAATTCGAATTTGCTCATGTGTTAAGTTCAGGTTACTGCTCTATAATTTTGAAAATTCATTCTTTACTTTTAATATGAAGACTATGTGTTTCATGGATATATGAAAGCATTTGTTGGAGTGTTGATTAACTACATATAACCTGAGCAGTTGCAGAGGGCCCATGAGCTGGCTCAGGTTACATTTCATTTTTGTTTTGTCTTTCATAGTTGAACTGTAATTTCACTGTGTGTTCCCATGATGTTTATAACCATTTTCTAACCCTATTCATAATGCAGTCATTGTCATCTTCTTACTAATGAAGAATAGTTTATTTCAATACAGAATAGTTCTTTTGTCTAATTTCTTTCTAGTTTCTTATCAGTAGCTTGAAGTTGAGTTCAGTAGTGTAGAGTAATTTATTTCATTTGATGTTTCATTAGTCTTTAGGTTTTTAATTAAAACTGATCAATGTCATTACTGTCTTGTCATTTTATTACTAGTTTAGTGACGCATATTGTAAGTGAATGTTTCTAAAAATACCTTCTCGTTGACGGTTCATCATAAACCAAGTGGTTGAATACTTCATTTATGTAACGATTCTTTTCTGCATTTTTGTATTTATTTTCTCTTAGAATGATGAAGTATAGAATTCCTCAAAATGTTATCACAAGGAGGTTGTTCTCCCAAATTTGTGAAGCAGAGTAACTAAGAACTTCATTTAGCTTCCATAGTAGATTAGTTGCAATTTCATTTTCAGTCTTAGTCTTTCATTTAGTTTTGTTTCAATTTCATTTTCAGGTTTTTTCATTAAGTTTTGATTTTGCAATAGACTAAACAGTAGTTGTTATCTCATTTTTAGTTTCAGTATTTCATTTTAGTTTTATTTCCATCATAGATAGCTACAATTTCAATTTTAGTTTTAATATTTCATTAAGCCTTGTTTTAGTTGCAACTTCACTCTTAAGTTCTTTTAGTCCATGATTTGGAAACAATAATAAGAGCAGAAATAAAAACTCTTTTTGTAATTAAACTTTGCTTCCAAATTTGGCTTAAAGCACTTTTAGTCCTCATTTCATTTCTTTGGATTCTTATTAGAAGTAGATTTAAGAATTTTTGTTAAAGTAAATTGTAAATCATTAGGGATTAAAGAATCAAAACCCCAAAACAACATAAAACTCAAAAACACTGAAGTAAGAAGTGTCATCTAGCACATATAGTGCACTACACTTCATCAGTTTACGATACCCAGATTGAGAGTTCATGTACAACAATTTAGGACACTAAATTGACCAAACAGTTGATAATACAATCTTGAATTTCTTATTGTTTCATCCATTTTTTTGGATTTTCGAGCTCAACCCTTTCCTTGTAAGGGGCGTATAGGAAGTTCAAAAGTAGTTATACTCTGGCTTTCTCCTCTTTAATATAAGGTACATACCATAGTAAATTGGTGAATTTAGCCACAATCTCATCCATAGTTAACTAACCCACCCTTAACTCATGAAACTCCTTTACTAAATCATCATAATATCATTCATTCAGGAATCATGAATTAAATTATTTCTCGAACTCCTCCTATGGCATTGTATTTTCTTCCAAGGTATGTATAGTTTTCACCTCTTCCCAACAGAGAGCAGCTTTCCCTTGCATTGGATATATGGGCATTCAGGCATTCAGATTACTCTCATACTCATAAAATTGAAAATACTTGGTTATGTTGAGGACCCAGGCCTCTGCATCCTCTTTCCCCCCCATCAAAAGTAGGGGAAAAAGTCTGTATAGTTCAATAATTTTCCCTTTTGAACACACGCCCAATTCTATAGGTCTGGTAATAATACTCAGTCATGCTATTGACCATAGTCTACCTGAAATTCAAAATTTCAATTCAACTAAAAGGAACAGGTGCTAATTATCGTAGAGTTTTTCTTTTTCCCAAAATTCATACCTTTATTGTACCTATCTCGCCATAATGGGTGTTATCCATTTTCCATACAAAACGTTTGTTTCAGCTCTTGCATGGTGCGTATAGAAGCGTAACACGAGGATTCATGTGAGGAAGTAGATTTTCCCTTTTATGGTTACTCCTTCCACCTATCCTTTTGCAAACTTACTTGTTGTTTACATGCATACTATATCGTATGATTCATAGTTCTTCATCTCATTTTTGCTTCATTATTAAAATTTAGCACTGACTGGATTATATAATGATTTATCATATTTAATAACCATTATCCATTTTATGTCCTCATAATACTTATACAAATTTACTAGACTCTGATGAACAATTGCAGGGCATTCCTTTCCCTAGTTCCAACATAATACAATATAGTGAGTGATAAGTGTTCTAACTATCCCTTTGTTCCCTTGCCAAGAAAAGGTATACTCGGATCCACTAGGAGATTTTCCTATATCCATATAGTCTTAATTATAGTATAACCCTCCACCTTCTATCTTTCGATACCATTTGTTGAATGAAATATTATAAAATTGCATTCTATAGTACACTTTTCAACATATCTACTATTCAACATCATATGAGTCTGAAAAATTTACACATTTAAGATATAGCACCCATAGATATAACCTTAACCCATGATATATATTTACTTAATAAATATTACCTAACTAAGTTTCCAACCAAATACAGTATGGGAATGAATTTATAAACACTTATCTATAATTATTCCAACAACTTAACATACACAAACAACACATAACAAAATCAAGTGAATGTACACATATTTCCTAACTGTATCTTCTATGGAAAATCCACTTGGGAAACACACTTTCCTCGTGACCATGAGCTGAATCCACTAGTTACCCTCGAGCTAAGATATGATTTCGAAGGGAATCAACAAACTTTTTCATTCCCAAGTAATGTATATTTACGCGTCTTCTTCCCTAGCAGATTTTAGCAGTGTCCCACTTTTGGGTCTGCCAACCCACTGGCCTAGGATTTCTTTCTTTTCTTTTTTTCTTTAATCCCATTTTTCTCTCCCGCTACACTTTTTTCCACCCATACTTAGTGTATTCCTCCAAATAAGTGATCTAACATATTTTTCTCTCCCATCATATTCAATACTGTTTATTGCCTCCTAGGGATTTTTATGAGTCATTTTAGGGAAGTTTGTTTTTTATGTTTTATCCCATCCATCAATGATGGTTTCCAAATCTTTGGAAAAATACCTTTAATCTATTATTTCTTTCTCAATTAAATTCCAAACTTTTTTCTATATACAAATTTATTTATAACATCATAGTAACATTATTGTTCAATTCATTTCAACCCAACATCGATTTCCATCGATCAAATCTAAACATAGTCTAATCTAAATATAGCAAGACATTAACAGAAAGAACCAAGGGGTATTACATTATTTCTATGCAAATCCTTTTCACAATCCTTGCTTTGCAGTTTAGTGAGACATCTAGTTTATACTTCTTTTTGTATATGAGGTTGTAGCCAATTAGTTTGGTTTTTAATAGAGGGTGCACCAAATTCCATCTCCCATTATTTATGAGAGAATCATACTCTCTCTTCATTGCTTCTTTTCATTCATCATGAGAAGTAGTTTTTTTAAATGAAGTTGGTTCAAATTTAGTAGATAAATTAAATCTGTAATCATATGAAACATCCATATCATACGCATTAACACAATGAAAATTATCAACATCACCTCCGTCATATTTGGTGGAACCACTAGCTGCTATCTTTTTGAACTCATCAAGATGAACATTTGCAAACTTTTTGGTGACCTATTTTATAAGACATTTCTGAGATGGTCTAGGTTGCTCCACTCATTTAGGTTGGGTTGCATTGAGATTTATTCTTCTAATCCTCTTAATGACATCACTCAAGGGGTCTTCTTGATATAAAGAAGTAGTCAGGACCTCATGTGGTGGAGACAATGGTTCAGAAGGAGATTCCATATTGATCCAAGCCAATTATACCCCGTTCAAGATGTGGAATTTCATTATAAAATTCATGATATGTTTTTCCATGATTAAATATATTCAAATGATCATGTTATCACTCAAAAATATTGTTATTCTTCGAAAATTCAATAAAAATAATATCTATAAAAATATAAAGTTCTTGTTTACCTCATTAGAAAGAAGATAATCCTTGGTGGTGTCTAACTACCCCAAGAAAATGCACTTTCAACTCCTTGCATCAAGATTGCTTATTTTTTCCTTAGGAATCAAGGCATGTTAGGTGGAACCAAAGACCCTCAAATGCCTTGATGGAGCAATGTCTTCATACCACATTTCATAAGGTCCCATTGTAATACTCAACAAGCACCCATTATCCTTAGACTTAGAAGAATAAATAATGGGGAACCTTTAATTTTTTTGGAAAGAATCCTTTCTTGTTTTAATAAAATAGGACAAGTGTCATATTTTTACCTTTTTAATAAATAAAACAAAAATTATTTCAAAAGCACATATAGCGAAATATAATTTTTCTTTAGGTTTAAAATATTTTCCATAGTTTCTTATGAAATAATATGAAAGTCTAAAAAACCCAAGAACTATGTTTACATTATAAAACCTTTAACAATAATTTTCAAAGTTTTAAAAGGCCTTTCACACAAATAAATGGAATAATTATAAAAAACTAGCCCCACTAAAACCCGCAGGGGACAACACTAATCGACTTTTCAACATCGACGATTTCAAAGTAAGTACCATAAGCGATTTGTTGATAGTTATATCACATTCTATCAAGTAAGATCAATAATATCGCATTATGTTAAGTTTCGACTATCGATATTGTGTTCCATCAAGTCTTGGCACTATGGTATCGGACATCCCGCATCTTGATTTGCGAACAATCGAACGAATTGCGATATCATAGTTCACATGTTGCATGGTTCTATCCATATGTCCTGATACCATGACCCAGGTGGATGTTGGTGGCCACCCACCCATCTCATTTGGATCCCCACAATTGTCTCTTTCAGTTTTTCAGTTTACGTAACTGTAGCACAATTTACTATTTTTAGCAGTTTTTTGGGTCATGAACGTCCGGAGCCGTTTTGAGGCCCTAAGCGATGTTTTTTGAGAAATATGGGAGTAACATGGGTCCATGGACTAATTTTTCTCTTCCCAAAGCTCTAGTGCTCGAATATATCTTTCTAACAAGCTATTGTACATGTCAAATGGAAATCGGGTGCCAAAGTTATGACCTCGGGAAGTTGATGTACCAACTTACCCAAAATGGGGCCGACAATTGACGTTTCATCTTATAGGGTTAGGTTTTGGGCTGTTAAGGGTTTTTCATTATTTCTGAACAATAAATAGGCCTTCACGCCTCATTGTAACACAGTTCAGAGGCATGCAGCGACCACATCTCTTCTCGGAGATAAGCTACCATCATCGTAGCTAGTTTATTTCCATTTTTATTTGTAAGAATATTTCAATATTTTATAGTAATGAAATGAAGTATTATTTCTACTGCATATATGTATTTATGGTTATCTATGTAATTTGTTGTGTTCCTTTTTAAATCTAGATCATACCAAAATTCCGATAAAGTCTTGTTGAAAAGAGCTTTTCCAATACAATGACAAGTGTCAAAGCCATGTGAACAAATGTTCAAAAATTAAATGGCCACCCTATATGATTTATATGTTTGAGGTTTTAAATGATTCACAATCAATTTGATGTAATGTAGAAGGATTTCTTCATTAAAACCCACATTCAATTGAAAATACTATTTGCATTCAAGAGTTCTTTATGATATTTCTTGTTTTCTTTTCAATAGTTGAATTCCACTAAACAACTATTCAATGAAATTTCTAGCATTATCAAGGCAAGGAAGAAGTCTATAATTCAATCACAGACAGTTTCGCCTCTTGAAGAAGTTTCATAGATTTAACCTTTATTTACGGATACTACATGCACGCCATATGCATGGTCCTCCTCTTGGGACGTCACATACAAATTGTTCGAGGATGAAAGCCTAAGGGTAATTGAGAAGAAAAGTGCTACTACAGATGCTTCCACTCCGGATGCTAGCTCTAAATGGAATGATGTGGCAAATTCATTTTTGCATAGAATCGCCACTCGTCCAAAAAACTTTCCATACATAGATATCGTGAGATGGGTCATTTAACATCTAGATATTATAGATAGATATTTTATAACTTTGATGAAGACAATCATTAGATCATTCAAGGTCGAAGATTTCAGGAAAATATAGCATTTTCTGCTACCAAATAAAAAGTATGATACTCAATTTGTCCCTAAATTCATGCATGAGAATCAGAATCCAGTAGATCTTATCAAAGAATTGAGAAGTGACCCAAGCAAGCACAATCACGAGGATAGGGGTATGTGTTCATTAGCTTCTATTTTTGTCCCTTTCTCTCATGTCACTACTATGATGTGTCACTTATATGGTTACCCTAATACACAGAAGTTCTTAGATGAATGGGTACCGTTAATAGAAGCTACTTCTAATGGTTATATTATGGATTGGGAAAATATCTTGTCTAATAATTTAACTACTCAAATTTTCATTTAGAGATAGAAGCGCAAGGTTGATAATAGAACTCCTCCTTCTTTCTTTATAAGCACCTATGTCATGGACGCTATTTATTTTTCTTATGATTTTCCATCTATAGGGTGGAAGTGGACAATTCAATACCCTACCCCCATCCATGTTTACCTTGATGTATTGGGGGAATCCAAGTATCATTCACATTTTTATAAAAAAAAATCATGAAATTATCCTCCCATTCACCAAGAGGTCTTTGGAAAGAAAGCTCTCAGACTCTCTACAGAAGATAATAATGACTTAATTTCATTAGGAATGTGGTTCAAGGAAGAGTCATTTACTTATATTTGAGTGTTTGTGATTCTTTCCCATCCTCATGTTTTTCATATTTGTTTCCCTGATAAATTATTCAGGATAGAAATTGCATACCTAAGAGTTGGGAATGGTTTAACTAAAGTTCTCAAGGATGCTAAGAAAACTACTAGGCCTTCTTTTCCTATTTCTTGTGGTATATATGCATTGGAAAATATCATACATGCTCTTGTTGAAATTTACCAAATTAAAACTTCAAGTTTTCCAACCATCCCAAAGAGACAATACAATCCTAATCGGGTTGCAAAAGCTGTCACAACACAATAAAGAATTAGGAAATTCGCAAGTGAGCCTAATAAATTTGATGATTTATTTGAAATGTTTCCATATTATTCTATGGTTGAAAAGTTATCAGCAGATCAACTAACAACTCGAGAATTGATTGAGTTCAATTCATATCGTAGTCAGAGAATAACCCATTTTCCAAAAGTTTTTTAAGACATTGTTAACAGAATCCTCAAGTTTCAAATACATCAGCCTCCTCATCAAAGGATCCAATTATTTCTCAAGACTCTGAGATAGCTACTGCAACTATTGAGTGAACAAAGGAAGTTTAAGAAGAAAATAAATTGGATGAAGTTTGGGAGGAATTTAATCGTGTCCTATCAACTAAAGAGACTAGGAGCTAAAAATTACACTCAACAAAGAAACAACGCAGATTCCACAAGCTAAAGAGACAACCTCATTCACTACTGAGGCTCTCGATAAATATTTTGTTGCTGAAGATTTGGAAATCATTTTACCATTTCCTACATTGGATATAATTCTAAAAGTTGAAGAAATCCACCCTTTGGATGTGTTTTATAGTCCAAAATAGAAAGAAGTTATGAGCATTTCAAAAAAGAAGAGAAAGCTAGAAAAAACACAAGCATTTGCTTCAAACGATACTCATTTTCAAGTTCTCTTGAAAGGAGCCCAAATAGCCCCTGATGAAGAATTACATAGACACTCACAATTTTCAGTAGCTTATGCTAGTGCTACTATTGATAAAGAAATAGAAATTGAACTTCTTATGAAGAAAAGGACCAGAGGATTATTCAATTAGAACAAAGTTTCAAGAATTAAAGGCAATTGACTGAGCAACCATGGCAAGAAAACATTGCCGAATTATAGAAACGTTTCAATGGCTTGAAACTACAATTTGAATTTAAAATCAAAGATAAATATGCACAAGTACAAGAACTACAACATAAAATTAACCAGCTGAAAGAAAATCAAGAAATAAATGAAGTTCGAAAATAATAAGGAGAAGTGGATACACTCCTTTCTAAACAACATGTTATCTTTTGCCATAGATTAACTTTAATTCATGATTTGTGTAAGAATAGTGATTCTTTAGTTAAGAAATTTTCCAATCTCATGACATTCTATGAAGAAATTGATTAGAAAATATATGAGCATATAGACTGGGAAGGCAGTGCTAAAGGAAGATCAACTGATCTTCCTCAAACTAAGGAATCTCAAAAATATATTGTTTTCGGTAACTGGGACATCAAGATGAAGCAAGAAAAAATCGCTATCATTAGGGCTAGAAATCTTGCTTTTAATTTCACTGAATATATCAATGATACCTTATTGTAGGCCAATCTAATACATGAATTCTCGAGGGACAACTTGCTAGATGTCAAAGCTCTGAAGTAGTCATGGCAGGAAACATCAAAGAAGAAGGTTGAAGACATCCAAAGTTTATCAAAAGTAAACATTGAAAGACATTGGCATTTCTTAGTAAGTCCACATAGGTAATGGCTTGTTCTGGGGTGTATTTCTAATGCAACAACTCAAATTTGTCCAGCACTGAGCAATGCAATATTTATGGGGAAAATGCACTTGCAACCGATTCATCCCCTCTAACTAAAGCCACTGACGAACATATGTGGACTTAGGGAATGAATGGACAATTAATCTACAACACAATCATGGATTTGTTGTTACGACATAATTCTATCTTTATCTTTGTTTTATCTTAGCTTAGTTTGTTGGATCTTTTCTGAAGACTTTTATTTTATTTTTATACTTTTGTAATATTAATAGAGTATTTAAACCCCCCTCATGTATTTAGAAAGGGGTTCTGAATTTTTGATAGACAACTTTGAAATTGAACTACTGTTTATTCCAAAGTTATCTAATTGAAGAAGTTGAACCAGAAGCTATCCTTTTCATGAGTAGAGTCTTAATGTATCAAGCACTATTATCTTTATATTTCTTCTATGTTTCATTGAGATAGATAGTGAATTTCTTATAAGTTTTTCCATTACATATATGCTTTTATAAATTGTCAGAAATTGTCACTATTGATGTGTAGGATTATATCATCTGTGATTGTATATGAAATAATGAGATGTTATATGTGATTAGTTTTAATAAAATAAATTAATAATCTATTTAATTAATTTATTTTATCTTATTCGCTTTCTTTTCATAAAGTGTTTAATGATCTATATTGTTGCATGCTTTGTGAAATATTTTTAGGAATCACATATATAGATATATTTTCCTGGGATATACATACAATAAGTTTATTTATCAATATCATATTTCATTTTAAATAACTCCACTATTCTCATTTTATTTCCATTATTCTTTTATATCTCTATAATGGGAAATGAATCCCTTTATCCCTAGTCGAAGCCACCAATTCCAATGGGAGCAGAGATGTCTTAAGTTCCAAACCAGGTTGTATTCCTTGATGTCGAGGAAAAGATCTTCCAACCTTGAACACTTTTGGCACTAGAAGGAGGGCCTTGACTATGAATGGAAACAAGTTTTCATCCAAAATGAAAAGGTCATCAAGAGAGTCATTCTCCCTCAAAATATCCCCTAGCTTCTAGATCTCATTTGAAATATCTTACTCCCAGACAAGAAATTGTAAAAAAAACTACAAGATCTCTTAGCACACACCCTAACTCATATTATCAACCTCCTTCTTAGGATTTACCTGAAGTTCATGCCTTAATTAAAAAATTAGAAGGAATTTCTATTTCATAAGACAGGCCACAAAAATCTGAGTTATCTGAAGGTAGTGTATCTTCATCTTTCCAAAATTCTTGTATTTTGACTTGATACCAAAGTGAGAATCTTGAGGTTACTCCACCCTATTTTCCCTTACCTTCCCACCAAAGAAATACTACAAAATTTGAATTAAAATCATCAAGATAGGAGACTTTATCTTCTTCTCCACTACAAACACCTTTATTTCATCCCTCATCATCAATTTCCTCTCATCTCATCAATCCTTCCACTCATACCCCTCAGCCTCAATCAATCAGTGCTAGTTTAACCAGCCCCACCATAGGGACTACTTCTTCTTCCACATAGTGAACCTCTTCTATTATTACAACCTCTTCTACCCAAATTCCCATAATGGCTAATAGACCATGGACCAATATAGGTGCAGTTAACATGCTTACACATGTTCATGCCTTACCTAAACATATAGAAAGATGGTTACCTAAGTTGAATCCTGATGAAGGGATTCTAGCTGAAGAACATTTACATAATTATATTTTGGCCACTATCTTAAATGGGGTCTTAGAAGAAGATTGTGTATGTAAAGGTTTTCCCTATACTTTCACTGAATCAGGAGGATCCTAGTACTTTTCTTTACTAGCATATTCAATTAAGAATTGGAATACATTTCAAGAGAATTTTTTGACAATGTTTTGTGCTGATCGTACAACAACAATGTTAATTAATGATCTTTCCAGTCTCAAAACAAATCACAATGAAAGAATCAAAGGTTTTAGTTCTAGGTTGAATAAATTTCCTAATAAGATTTTTGACACTTCAAAATATGATGAAGATGTATAAATATAATGGTATATCTTTGTGATTCCCTCTATTGCAATATTTATAAATAGAGCTAATAAGGCCACTTTAGTTGAAAACATGAAAGAAGCTTTGTCTTTTGAAAAGAGAATTCTAGGATTAGAGAAGAAAGTTATTCTTGAAGAAAGGAATTCAAAGAAATTAAATTTTAAAAAGGAAGCCAAAAAGAAAAATTCTAAAGACCCTTTCGATTCATAAGGATTATATAATGTCCTCAAAACAATGTCAAATGAGATGGTCAAGATCATGAAACAATTATCAGAATCTTCAAAATCTCTTTTAGATCTTTCAAGGAAGCTCAAACTTCATCATCTCAGCCACCCAATATTATATCCAACACTGAATATGATGAATATGAAGATGAATAATCATCCTTATTTGTAAAAGAATAAGAAGAAGAAGAGGTGGTTAAATCATGTGGATTACAAGATTTTATTCTTACTACATCATAAAACAAAGAAGAAGGAGAAGTCCTACCAGTAGAAACTAGGAGTAAATGATCTATTGATCCATCATCATCCAATCAGAAACAAAGATCAAGTACTCCTATTAATAAAGATAAAGGCGAAATAAAAAAATTTCCTTCTAAATTTTCTAAATCCATTCCATCCTCCTCAAATTCCATTTCTTCATCTAAAACTCTCATTGTTTCTGATAAAGATATAGAGTATAACATTCTGGAGGATATGAGGAAAGACAAGGCTAACATTTCCATGTATGAGGCAAGCAAGCTTATGAAACAATAAAAATGATTGCTTAAAGAATTAAATGTTGTTCCTACATCTCCTTTGCTAACTAGAAAAGCCTCATTTGGAAAAGGAAGGCCTCCAAGTGATTCCATAGATAAAATTGATGCTTCTGATGCAATTCTAATTGGAGATAGCTTAAATTCCCACAGTCCTCCTTTTATTTTAACCTTTGATATTTTTGATAAAAATGTTCACATATTTTGGTAGACTCGTGTGCGTCATCAAATATTATGCCATATTCAGTTTGTCTCACACTCAACATAACACTTGAGGAGTCTACTATCCAAATTGTTCAATTATATAGAACAAAGGTTAAGTAGTTGGGAGAATTAAACTTTGTTTTAATAAGATTATCATCAAATTCAAAGGTATTTCAAATTAGTGATATTTTGATTACCGATATTCCTAAATTTTATGGTCTTATTTTAATTGGAAGTTGGTGTGAGAAATTGCATGGTTATTTCACCACAGATTGGTCACATATATGGCTTCCTTACAATGGGAAACCAAATAAGATTCAGGTGGAAAAAAAAATCACATGAAATACTCAGTTACTAATCTAGATGAAGAAAATGAGCCTGTAGTTTTCACAAATATCATCCTTGTGAATTATTCTTCTGAAACTTTCTTTGGAAGTTTTGTAGCTCGGAGATCTCCTTTCTTAGAAGATTATGTTTCATCTCAAGTTGAAAATTATTCATAAACAAATTTTGCTAAATGTATAAATGTTGTAGATACGCTTGTCATTAAGCAATATTCTTTGTTTTGGAAACTTTATTTTGATGGTTCTCAATCTAATTATGGTGCAAGGGATATATGTATATTGGTAAGCCCTCATATCGAAAAAACTAGGTCGAAATGTAGATTAGAGTTTGAATGTGCTAATAACATTGCATAATATGAAGCATTAGTACAAGGATTGCATAAAGCTATAAGTCTTGTTGTTGAGTACCTTCAATTCTTTCGTGATTCAGAAGTTATTGTAAAACAAGTTAGAAACAATATTCATTGTGTTTCTAATCATCTAGACACTATTAGTCCTTAATTCAAAATCCTACTTCACATTTCATTGCATTTAATATTTCTCTAATACCCAAGCTACAAAATGATAGTGTTGATCTTTTGGACAATGTTGCATATAAATTGATCCCACCTAACTATTTTAGTCTAGATAGATTTTCTATAGAGTTGATTTTTCACCCTTACATATAATATCACCAATTAGCAAGCGTTCAATGATGATGAAGAGATATTGGATATTTTCACATCCGAAGAATCTTATTTTGACCAATTAATTGATGAAGATGAACATAATAGACAATTGAAGAAATCAAATGAACAAAATACTTTGCCAAAACTTGTAGTTGAACTTGAGGATCTTTATGATTTAAATACATATTTAAAAAGGTCAACAAGTGCAAACTTCAAAGTTCAACATTTAAATTTCAATTGATTAACCTAAAAATATTAACTTAGGTCTTGGCTTCTCATTAAAATAAAGAAATTCATTTATTCATCCATTAAAAAAATATCAAAACATCTTTTCTTGGAATTATGAAGATCTTAAAACTTATCATACTTCTATCATCCAACACATTATCCTAATGATACCTGATGTCAAACCCATTAAACAAAAAGTTAGAAAGAGTCATCCACATTTGGAAACTCAGATCAAAAGTGAGTTGAATAAGCTATTAATGGCTAACATTATCTTTCGAGTAAGACATTCCAAATGGGTTTGTAATCTTGTACCAGTTAGAAAAAAGAATGGTGATATTGAAATTTGTATTCTTTTTAGGAATTTAAATAAGGCATGTCAAAAAGATAATTTTCCCCTCCCACCAATAAAGAATGTCCTACATTCAGTTGTTGGTTTTGAACTAATGTCTCTTCTCGATGGATTCTTAGGTTACAATCAAATCCTTGTTCATCCACAAGATATATTAATCGCCATGATCAGAACAAAATGGGGAGCATATGCATACCAAAATATGTCTTTCGGATTGATGTACAGAAGAGCTACATTCGAGAGAGTAATGGATATTTCTTTTAGAGGATTAATCAATAAAATTGTTGTGGTATATGTAGATGATATTACCATATATTCCAGGAAGAGAAGTAAGCATTTGCATGACTTAAAACATATCTTTGAAAGTTGCAAATGCTATGGAATTTATCTAAACCCCATGAAATTGTTTTTCTCTTAATGAAGGTAAACTCCTTGGTTTTATTGTATCCAAAAATGGAATTTGTATTGATCTAGAAAGAATTAAGACAATTTCATAAATTCCTTTACCACAAACTAAAAAATCAATGCAATCATTTCTTGGACAAATTAATTTTGTCAAGATATTCATTCTTGATTTTCCTCAAATTTTCCTACCATTACAAACTACGATAAAGAAAATTTCTCTTTTAAAATGGGGAGACAAAGAAAGAAAATTATTTAAAACAATCAAACAAGTTGTTACTGCTGCTTCCTCTCTATCAACTCCTATCTTTTCTAATCAATTTATTTTATATACTTTTTCCTCTGTGTTATCACTGAGGATTTTCCTTAGAAGTTATCAGAAGAAGGAAGAAACTGAGGTAACCACAAACCAATCTTTTAAGTACAGGCTCTAGCCAACCTATGACTCAGAGAAGGCTCTCTCTATATAATTTAGCTTTGTTTCTTATGAGATTTTAGGCTAGTTCTTAGTGTTCCTTCAGGTTTTGGTTTTATTTGAAGGCTGGGTGGTCAAATTCTTAAAGCAGATGGATAGAGCTAGGTCTTCAAGGCGTTGGGCTATGGAGTCAACAAATGGATAGTAGGATTGGACCAATTCATTAAATGGAATGTTAACAGTGCAGGCTAGTAGAGAAAAATGCAATTCTTTAGGCGTAATGGATGAAGTAATTCTAACCAGGGTGAAAGGGCACTTAAGGTTCCTTAGATCAGGATTAGAATGAAGAACAAAGGATAATCATGGAAAAAGGGAAATTAAGAATCATTTTCTATAGATCAGAAGAAGTCACCTAATCTAAGGAGCAATCAAGAATTCCTTAGCTTAGATTTGTTAAGAGAACATATAATAATGCATAATAGTCAAGACATAGTGCATTTAAGCAATTTTTGAAATATCATTCCATGTTATAACATTTACATTTTAGAGATACATAAAATATTATGAAAAACCTTGAAGAAAAACAACATTGAACATGAGAGGATACTTATTTCTATTTCGCTTTACACAAGAATCCTGTAAAATATCTGATCTTTATTCCTTAATCCAGCAACCTAATCCAATCATTGATACAATACAATTTCTGATTTGAGAGAAAAAGTCTATAGAAATGTTTTAGAATCCACTCTAAAATAATTCAAATGAAGAAGTATTTATACAAATTCTAAACTGAAATATCTTGAAAAAATATCAAGATTGGTTTTACAAATATCTCAAATTGTTTTACATTAATAGAACTTAAATAAAGTACACTAAAAACTAATGAATCCATTTGGCACTATATTTATGGATTGAGGGTTACAAAGAATATAAAGTCAAATTTGATAGCAACTCTTAATTGATGAGGAGGCTTCCAAGTCACTAACTGCCTCCTTTCTTTGGGCATTTTGCCCCTAAATTTTGCAACATTAGGATCCCGTGATACCTTTTTATATCTCAATACAAGATAGATATTTAAAAATATAAAGATGTTATTGTATATAAGTATGATATTGAGATAAACCTCTTTCCGATTCCCAAAATTTAGCTGCATCTGTTCACAATATTCTCTGCAAAAGCTGTTAAAAATAGGACTTTGCACAGTCTCAAAAATAGGCTCTGAAGATATACAATTATCTCCCCTTTTGTAATACTTGTGTACAAAGTGAGATAGGATTCTGTAGAGTGACCTTTTATAAACACAAACCTCCTCCAATTTCTCAAAATGCATCTTGGATTGTCCACAATAGTTTTTGTAAAAGTATGGCTTAAACAAGAAATTTATGGAAGATGTACCATTTCTGCTATGTTGTTTCATCTATCTTCATTTTAATTTTTCAATATGATACACTTTTACTGATACTCTTTCATCTAATACACTTTTACTTTGATGACCTGTCAATATCCTTTACTGTGTTTTACTTTTACTCGACATTTTAACTTTTTACTCTGTATTTCAACAATAAATCATTTAGTTTTTTTAATATGTATCAACAAATGGTAATGGATATTGATCAAATTTCTGTATGTTTTGTTCATCTACATCTTTGGTCTGGTTACTCTATTCTAAACTACCACTTCTCTGTATCATTGTCCTCTTCCTTGCTCTATGTGTATTAGTCTTCATCTTTGTTCCTTGTGTAACTAGTCTTACTCTTCTGAATTTGGTCTTTTAATAGGTTTCTCGTATGAGTTATGGAGTAAACAGGTTCTTTGAATAGTATCAGAACTATTTATCCAAGCTCTAATTTTAGTATGATAACCTGAAATATTCAATAATACTTAAGAAAACACAGGTTTGCAAGAAGGGCATTTGATGGCTCTCTGGCACGGGAATGCTTGGGAAAGGTTTCAGGTCAGCGTTTGGATGTAATTGGACGGGAAATCAAATCGCAGAGGTTCTCAAGGGTTTCATAGGTTTACACTGGGAAACTGGCGAAATGGAAAAAAAACATGGGTTTCCGGGGTTTGAATCTTTAATGAGAAAATATTTGAAAAGGGCATGAAATTCATATTTAATAGTGCATGGGCGGTTTATTGGGTTGAAGCGGAGGCAATATTGGAGGGCCATTGCATTGATTTTGTGGTACGGGCAGTATTTGAAAGGGTTGACCCGATGCCATCCATTGTGTGACACATAGCATTGGGGGTCAGGGGGGAAACCACCTTATCGGGAGGGTAAAGGGTGGATATCAGGTCAGCCAGATATGCATGCGATTCATTGGATGAGGGGGAGGGAGATGGTATGGTGATCGGGAGGTGAAGCTCTATGGTGATTTATACAAAAAAATCTGGGGGGCGCATGGGTCTACTTACGGAGGTATAAGATTATATTAGAACTTAATCTCATCGGGGATGCTTTAATCCAAGCTTAAAGACTGTGGGTGGGGTTTTAATATATTTATGGGATATGGGGTAGCAATATAGTTTTATAAGTAAACTAAGGGATGGGGTTAATTTATATAAAGAAGTTAATAATGAGACAATCGGTTTTTCAGAATTTAAATAATAAAGTTAAAAAAGTTCATATGTGGTGAAGTGAGTGAAAGGGGTATTGTACTTAGGTATATGAAATTTTATGCACATTCCATCCACTTACTACTTTAGGATAAATGTATTTGGTGGGTTCTTGACATAAAACATGTTTATAAAGGGTTTTCCTAGGCAAGAGAACTTGACCTTAGGAGAAGGGGTTTCCTGAGGGGGATGAATGATTTATAAGGGAATTTAACACCTTTCCTTCTTAAGTCATCAAGCCGAGGGTCTGGTCCCACCAAAAGTTAGAGAAATTCTCTAAGCCTATTTGACTTAAAGAACTATAGGTATTAATATTTTTATTGTGAAAGGTAAGTTAGTAAGTGTCATAGGGGTTAAAATGAATGAGGGGGTGTTAAGTAAATCATATTGTAAACCATTTTTTTTTCTTTGTTCTCTACTTATGCACTCTTGAAAATTTCATTTAGTATGATGACATAAGCACATTTGTATAATCACCTAACATTTCTGCAACCTTTCTACTATTTACCCACTTACTCATCCTACCATTTTTTCTTCACTTTATTTGGGTTCATTTAGGATAGCAAACCCTTATCAATATTTTTCTTTTCTTTACAAAATAAACTATCGAATTCTAACCTTATATCCTCCAAGGGCTCAGATTAAACTGATGAACTCCTTTATTCACTTTACCTATCTAATGATCTGCCAAGATTACACTGTTTCGTCAGATTTTATTCTCTAACTATAAATATAAAATTTAAAACATCAAATAACCAATATTAAATAGTTCGATTACCATGGATTGTGGCATGAAAAGCAAGTTTTACACAATCATTAGTATGCAGAAAAGTAAAAAGTAGTGGCATTTGGACTTGTACACTTTCATGGTCAATTTGTTTTTGGAGTTAATATATCTTCATATATATTTTTACCTTCTTTTATTCTTTTGTCCTTTGATTTTTATTTTAGGAGATACCCTTTTTACATTTTTAAAATTTTTATAATATGGAAAACATTTGCAGGAAGCAAAGTTATGTACAATATTACAAGGCTTAACCTTAGTCATTCAAAATTATGACTCATGTTGGTATATGAATCTAACAGTGGCTCCACTTGGGGATGGAATTTCCTTGTGAAATGTCAAGAACACCCTTGACTAGTAGCCTGATCCATTGGGCCAATACCACACACGTATATGCTCTGTTGTATAATCTTTGTGACTAAAACTTTTGAACTGAAAATACACCCTTTTCTGCAAACTGAAATCTGATCTAACATAAACTTACTGCACAAAATTGAATTTATTCAAACGTAAATTCTACCTACATACTCTAATCAACTTTCTGGTTGCTAGTTACATAAAATTAAACAACCAATGCAACCATTCAAGCATTATATACATTGATGGATTTTGCTGCTTAGGCTTGCTTATGATTAAAAATAAGATTCTAAAGCCAAATATAACCTTGTCAACCAATGAGAAGATAAGGAAATACTTTCTTTCCTTTGTAGACTCTAAAAACTGTATAAAAGTATCTTCCAAAATATATACAATAATTTTGAACTAATTTAAGCAACTGCACAGTCGTTCTCGATGGCTTCCATGCCATGAAATTGAAATGTCACTTTTATCTTTAACACCCTACAGACTTTCAGATGAGCTTTGTGGTGATACTTCTACTGACTGAAATGTCTGTCTGGTGAGAAAATTATCATCTTGATTTTGATTGTCATAGCCTGTTAATGGAGAGGAATCCTTATTACATTCATCATGCAACCTATCAGCTATTGGATCATAAAGAACTTGGAAGGATCGCTGCAACTTATTACATATAGGTTTTAATGGAACTTCATAGGCTTCTACAAGCTTCTCATCCTTTTATTTATAGATGTTATACCACATTTCTTTTAAAAACTGAAATGATTCAAAACAAAGAGGAAACGAAGCTTCACTTATTTCCAAATTTTCTGCATTTTCTTCTTCACTTTCATAGCTAACATTGATTAGATGGTCACTGTTTTCAAGATGGTGAAAATGGATTTCCTTATTCTCCAAACTGTCTTCTGATTACTCTATAAAGTTAGTTTGGATTTGAAGAACATGATTATCATCATATTGATCATATTTTGGAAAATCATCAAAAGAGGTAATGTCATCAAACATACATACTAGATCAGGAGATTTCTCCTCCACATACTGCTCTATGAATCTATCTTATGATCTATGGTAGATGGGATTAGTAGGAATTTGTTCATGAATCTCAATCTCTTCTTGTTGGGGAATAAATGTGGCACGGTGATTTTCAGCAAAAAAATCATCTTTCATGGTGATCTTCTCCATCATTTCCTCTATTTTCTTCATCAAAATGTCAACTTTTTCCTCTGCAGTGTTGTTTTCCTCTGCTTCTACTTTCAACTTTTCACTTCTAATTTGCACATTAACTTATACATCTACTTCAATGTTCTGCATCTGTTCCAGTGTTGAGGGGTTTCTTTCTCTTAGCTGAAATTCTATCTCTTGATCAAATGCTCTTGGGTAATGCGAAAGAGCTGAATCATGGGGAGGTTTTATATTTGATGGCATTAAATAATAGGCTTGATTAAACCTGTCTGAAAATTGATGTATTGTTTCATTTGGCTGACTTTTTAACTGATTATATTCTTCTATGATCATAAGAAGATTGACTTTGATTATCCATCTATCAAGGAAAATTTTGACAAATCATTGGGAATTTGAGATGCTTGTAATAGGTAAATTCTTGGAGCAACTCTTTACTCTACTTTGCAAAGAAAGGGCAAAAATCTTGATAATAACATCATCTTCATCAATTTCAAATAATTCTAGATAATTCTCAGAACCTTGAATATGTTTTTGAGAACTGACACCATTCTCTCCATCAAACCTAGGGAGATACTTGTAATAATTGTTAGGGAAAACATGGAGAATAGGAGGTAAGATGAGTAGCTTATATCTATCAGGAAATTTATGAGGTACTAGAATATGTACATTCCTTGTATGATTAGTGTTGATTGTTTGATGCTCCTCAATTGGAAAATGATCTTCATAAGAGTTAGAAGACTATTGTTCAAATGTGTAAGGAGATTTTATATCTACACTTTTCAAAGGGAAATAATAAAAGATTAATATAGAGTCTTCTCTAAAATACAACATACATTGAAAAAATTTATCATTGAGAAAGAACATAATGTCTTGGATAAGAATCCAAGTTAAAAGCCTAATATTTTCATATAGTTATTTTAGGTTCATTCCTCCAGTGGAGTCTAGATTGTAGAATTGATTTGGAGTCACCAAGGTGGATGATTTTAACCTTTGTGTGTCTGATCACTGTCCACTATCATAGATCATATCTAAACCTGTAAAAAGTTTCTAAACACAATGTTAGTTCTTCCCGAGCAGAGTCGCCACTATGTTAGTTATCCCCAGTATGGTCACCACTATTTTATCACTCAGAATTTTCCTTAGAAGTTATTAGAAGAAGGAAGAAACCGAGGTAACGAGAAACCCATCTTTTAAGTATAGGCTCTAGCCAACGTATGACTGAGAGAGAGCTCTCTTTATATAATTCAGCTTTGTTTCTTATGGGATTTTAGGCTAGTTCTTAGTGTTCCTTGGGGTTTTCGTTTTGATTCGAAGGTTGGGTGGTGGAATTCTTAGAGCAGATTGATAGAGCTAGGTCTTCAAGCCATTGGGCTATGGAGTCAACAAATGGATAGCGGGATTGGACCAATTCATTAAAGGGAATGTTCACAGGGTAGGCTAGCAGAGCAAAATGTAAATCTTTAAGCGTAATGGGTGAATTAATTCTAACCAGGGTGAAATGACACTTAAGAATCCTTAAACCAGGATCAAAATGAAGAACATAGGATAATGATGAAAAAAGGGCAATTAAGAATCCTTTGCTATAGATCATAAGAAGTCACCTAAACTAAGGAGCAATCAAGAATTTCTTAACTTAGATTTGTGAAGAGAGCATATAATAATGCATAACAATCAAGACAGAGTGAATTTAAGCAATTTTTGAAATATCATTCCATGTTATAACATTTAGATTTTAGAGATACATAAAATTTTATGGAAAAACTTGAAGAAAAACAACATTGAACATGAGAGGATACTTATTTCTATTTTGCTTTACACAAGAATCTTGTAAACTATCTGATCTTTATTCCTTAATCTAGTAAGCCAATCCAGTCATTGATACAATAGAATTTCTGATTTAAGAGAAAAAGTCTATAGAAATGTTTCGAAATCCACCCTAAAATACTTCAAATGAAGAATTATTTATACAAATTCTAAACTGAAATATCTTGAAAAAATATCAAGATTGGTTTTACAAATATCTCAAACTGTTTTACATTAGTAGAACTTAAATAAAGGACACTCAAAACTAATGAATCCATTTGGCACTATATTTATGTATTTAGGGTTGCAAAGAAGAGAAAGTTGAATTTGATAGCAACTCTTAATTGATGATGAGGCTTCCAAGTCACTAATTTCCTCCTTCCTTTGTGCATTCTGCCCAAGAAATTATGCAACATTAGGGTCCCCTGATACCTTTTATCTCAATCTGAGATATATATTTAAAAATTTAAAGAGGTTATTGTATATAAGTATGTTATTGAGATAAAACTCTTTCATTCCCAAATTTCAGCTCCAGTTGTTCACAATATTCTCTGCAAAAAGCTGTCAAAAAGAGGACTTTGCACAGTCTGAAAAATAGGCTCTGAAGATATACATTTATCTCCCTTTTTGTAATACTTGTGTACAAAATGAGATATATTTTTATAGAGTGGCCTTTTAGGAACACAAACCTCCTCCATTTTCTCAAAATGTATCTTGGATTGGCCACAATAGCTTATGGAAAATTATGACTTAAACAAGAAATTTCTAGAAGATGTACCATTTTTGCTCTGTTTTTCATATATCCTTACTTTGATTTTTCAATTTGATACACTTTTACTGATACTCTTTCATCTGATACACTTTTTCTTCGATGACTTGTCAATATCCTTTACTGTGTTTTACTTTTACTGTACATTTTAACTTTTTACTATGTATTTCAATAGTAAATCATTTAGTTTTTTTAATATGTACCAACATATGGTAATGGATATTGATAAACTTTCTATATGTTTTCCTCATCTGCATCTCTGCTCTAGTTACTCTATTATGAACCGTCACTGCTCTGTAAAATTGTCGTCTTCTTGGCTCTGTGTGTATTAGTATTCATATTTGTTCCTTGTGTAACTAGTATTCCTCTTCTGAATTCGATCTTTTAATAGCTTTATGGTACAAGTCTTGGAGTAAATAGGTCCTTTGACCAGTATCAAAACTGTTTATCCAAGCTCTGATTTTAGTCTGATAACCTGAAAATTTCAATAATACTTAAGAAAATAGAGGTCTGTAAGAAGGGTGCTTGATGGCTCTCTAGCACGGGAATGCTTGGGAAAGGTTTCAGGGCAGTGTTTGGATGTAATTGGAGGGAAAATCACATCACATAGGCACTGGAGGGTTTCATAGGTTTGCACTAGGAAATTGGCGAAATGGCGAAAAAACACGGGTTTCCGGGGTTTGAATCCTTAACAGGAAAATATTCGAAAAGGGCACAAAATTCATGTTTAATAGTGGACGGGCGGTTTATCCAGTTGAAGGGGAGGTGGTATTGGATGGCCATTGCACCACTTTTATGGTGCAAGTGGTATTCGAGAGGGGTCACCTGATGCCATCCATCATGTGACACATAGCATCGGGGGTGAGGGGGAAAACCACCTCATCGGGCAGGTAAAGGGCGAACATTGGGTCAGCCTAATATGGATGCTAGCCATTGGATGAGGGGCAGGCAAATCATACGATGATCAGGAGGCGAAGCTGTGTGGCGATTTATACAAAAAGTTTTCGAGGGGCCCATGGGTCTTACCTGCAGTATAAGATTATCTTAGAACTTAATCTCATTGGGAACGCTTTAATACAAGCTTAAAGATTATGGGTGGGGTTTTAATATATTTGTGGGATATGGGGTAGCAATATACTTTTATAAGTAAACTAAAGGGTGGGGTGAATTTGTATAAAGTTAAATATATACGGGACCATGGGTTTTTTGGAATTTAAATAAAGTTGAAAAAGTTAATATGTGGTGAAGTGAGTGGAAGGGGTATAGTACTTAGGTATATGAAACGTTATGCGCATTCCATACACTTAGTACTTTAGGATAAATATATTTGGTGGGTTCTTTACATAAAACATGTTTATAAAGGGGTTTTCCTAGGCAAGAGAACTTGACGTTAGGTAAAGGGGTTTTGTGAGGGGGATGAATGATTTATAAGGGAATTTAACACCTTTCCTTCTTAAGTCATGAAGTAGAGGGTCTGATTGCACCAGAAGTCAAAGAAATGTTCTGAGCCTCTTTGACTTAAAGAACTATTCATATTAATATTTTTATTGTGAAAGGTAAGTTAGTAAGTGTCATAGTGGTTAAAATGAATGAGGAGGTGTTAAGTAAATCATATTGTAAACCATTGTTTTTTCTTTGTTCTCTACTTATGCACTTTTGAAAATTTCGTTTAGTATGATGACATAAGCACATTTGTATAATCACATGACATTTCTGCAACCTTTCTACTATTTACGCACTTACTCATCCTATCATTTTTTCTTCACTTTATTTGGGTGCATTTAGGCTAGCAAAACCTTATCAATCTTTTTCTTTTCTTTACAAAATAAACTATCTCATTCTAACCTTATATCCTCCAAGGGCTCATATTAAACTGATGAGCTCATTTTATTCACTTTACCTATCTAATGATCTGCCAAGATTACACTGTTTGGTCATATTTTATTCTCTAACTATAAACATAAAATTTAAAACATGAAATAACCAAGATTAAATAGTTTCATTACCATGGATTGTGGCATGAATAACAAGTTGCACACAATCATTGTTATGAAAAAGAGTAAAGAGTAGCGGCATTTGGACTTGCAGACTTTCATGGTCTCTTTGTTTTTGGGGTTCATATATTTTCATCTTTTTTTGACATTTTGTTATTCTTTTGTCCTTTGGTTTTCCTTTTAGGAAATACCCTCTTTACATTTTTTAACTTTTTATAATATGGAAAGCATTTTCAGAAAGAAGAGGTATGTACAATATTACAAGGCTTAACCTTAGTCATTCAAAATTATGAATCCTATTGGGATATGAACCTAACACTCTGAACTATCATATGAAGAAACCTTAACACAACCTAATGAATTGAAAATCGAATCTCCCATTTCTTCAGCTGAAATTTTCAAGGAGCCAAATTAAATTATTCTGAAGCAGAAAACAAGCCTTCGCGCTATACAAAGCAATCAAATACTTCAGACCTTTTCTCTTAAAAATGCATACTAAAGTCATTCTGACTTTATCAACATTTAGGCAATTACTTACTCAAAAGGAATTAGGAAAAAAAGGGGCTAACTCGGTTACTGCCCTGCAATACTATGACCTAGAAATCAAACCTATTAAAATCGTGAGAGGTCAAGGTTTCTGCAGACTGCTCACTGGAATGAATGATGCATCAGTTGATGAAGGTACAAGTAATATTAATCAAATCACATAGGCATTTCCTCTGTATAATGAATCTCAATATTCTAACTTAATATTTTATTTAATGAAAGGTTATGCTCCATCTGAGCTTGATTACAAAAGAAAAAGGAGATTAAGATTGAAAGGTAATCAATATCAACTCATCAATGATGTTTTGTTTATAAAGAATTATGATTCTGTTTTATTATTATGTTTGGAAAAAAATTAAGCAGAAAATCTTTTACAGGAACTTCATGGTGGGCCAATTGGTGGCAACTATAGTGGAGATACAACTTCTCATAAAATCCTAGATGCTCAATACTACTCGCCAACCCTGCTCAAAGACAGTCACATGTATGTGAGAAGATGGAAAAATTGTCAAACTGCATTAAGAAGACAAATTAAACCATCTATGCATTTGCAACCAACCAACATCAGACAACCTTTTCAATGAAGGGGATTGGACATAATAGGTGAGATAATTCCTCATTCTTCCAAACAACATAAATACATTTTGAATGCAACAAATTACTTTAAAAAATGGGTAGAGGCAATAACTCTAAAGCTAGCCAATTCTTAGAGCATTGTTGAATTCATTGATCAATTTATTATTACCAGGTTTGGTATCCCTATTTCTCTTATTTTTTACGATGTTGCTTATATTTATTGAAATGCAATGATTGAATTTTGTCTAAAAAGAGGATTTAAACTTAAGTATTTGGAAAATTACTACCCCCAAGGGAATGGTTTAGCATAATCCACTAACCAACCGTTCACCAAAATCAAAAGAATTGGCACAAGGATTTAATATTTGCTTTATGGGCTAATAGAATAACTAGGAAAGCCTCAATAAGTACTTCAAATTTTCATTTGTTATATGCGAAAGAAGCTATCTTGCCTCCCAATTTAATGCTTCCCTCATCATCCCTAGTAGAATTTATTGAAGAAAAGCCTTCTTCCGCTCTACAAATGTGAAAGTATCAAATCCTTAAATTGGAAGAAGAAAGAAATAAACGAAAAAAGGTACATGCCCACCATCAATTGTTTGTCAAAGCTTCATTTGATATAAATTCAGTCAAAAATAAAAAAAATTGAAATTGGAGACATGCTTTTGAAATAGGATAAAGTGCATGAGGATAAAGGAAAGCATACCAAATTTCAAAAACTCTCACTTGGTCCCTTTCATATTTTTGAGAAGGTAGGTCCACCAACTTTTTATCTTGTAATATTTATAAGGGAGAAATGATATTCTTCCCGGTAATGGACTTATTCTCAAAAAATATTTTTCTTAAAAAGAATGAATGATCTCTTGTGAAATATGTACATAATCTTAGATGCAAAATAGATTTTTTAGTTTTAAATAACGTTAAGGAGTACAGTTTTGAAGTCTATATTGGAAGTTTCTCTTGATTATTAAGGTGTTCTCTTACTCAAGAAAGAATTCAGAAAGTGAAAATTATAAATTTAAATCTGGTATTGCATCTATTTAAAAACTTTGAAATGTGATAGCCATTTAAATTGTAAAATGTTTTGGCTTTGAACTCTTAAAAAATCGATTTGTTTGTAAGTTAGTTTTGAAAAGTTCTTTTTACAAAATAGAAATTATTATGAAGCTTTAGCATCTTTTACTGAAATGGTCATCCAAAACTCTTAAGGAGTAAATAAAACCTCCCCATCCATTAATTTTAATTTTTTAGTGTAATTCAAAATATAAAAAACTTAAAAGATAAGATGTCTCATCACGAGCGTACTTACCATGATCATAGGAAACTAATGATATTGACATTATCACTATTGGAAACCAAACCAAAATGATGGCTTATAGTTACTATACTATAAGATAAGAGGTCTCAATATCAGCTGACTTGTTCAATTTTATTACAACTTGTGTGTGGCATTATCATCATCTGGTAACCAAACCAGGATAATGGCTTTTGAGTAAAACAAAGAAAAAAAAATGGAGTTTCAAAACCGAATAAAAGCATTCATTACCTCTAATAATTCTATTCGAAAGTGGATGGCATACTGGTTCATTTTTGGTTAAATGGTAACAATGTCGATGCTATGAAGGCCTGTTGGCAACAATGTCTCTACCAACTTTAATTTTTCAACCTATTAGTGATGATTTGTACAATAACAATTTTCATCTATAATAAGCTCTCAGAAGCTTTACAATAAAATAAGTTTTTCCACTTCAAATTTATCTATATTGATCTAAATTTCAATCATTTTAAAAATTCCTAAGGTTTCTTGATAAGATCAAGATTTTATTTATTATTACAAATATTACTTGTTCCATGGAGTGTGTCACCAATTGTTGTAGTACTGAATAACCCCCCATTATCCTTAGACTTAGAAGAATAAATAATGGGTACCCTTTAATTATTTTGGAAATAATACTTTCTTGTTTAAATAAAATAGGACAAGTTTCACATTTTTACCTTTTAAATAAATAAAACCAAAAAAAAATCAAAATCATATATACCAAAATATAAATTTTCTTTAGGCTTAAAATATTTTCCATAGTTTCTTATGAAATAATATGCAAGTATAAACCTGATAACTATGTTTCCATTATAAAACTTTTCAAAATAATTTTCAAAATTTTAAAAGGACTTGTACACAAATAAATAGAAATATTATAAAAAACTGGCCCCACTAAAAACAAAACGTGATAGTGCTAACTAACTTATCGACGTCGGTGGTTTCAAAGTAAGTACCATAAGTGATTTTCCAATAGCAATATCTCATTCTATCAAGCAACATCATCAATATTGCATTATGTCAAGTGCCAATTACCAATATCGTGTTTCATCAAACGAACTGCGATATAAGAGTTATGATGTCACATGATTCTATACATATCACCTGACACCGAAACGCCGACAACCAATTTTCCGATACAGTGACTGGTGTCAAAGCCATGTGAACAAACATTCGAAAATTAAATGGCCACCCTGTGTGATTTATCGTTTCAAGGTTTTAAATGATTTATCATAATTTTGATGTAATGTAGAAGGATTTCTTCATTAAAACTCACATTCTATTGAAAAGACTATTTTCATTCTTGAGTTATTGCTGCTCATCTTTGTTTTCTTTTTAATAGATGAATTCTAATAAACAAAGTTAAAGGAAATGTCTAGGATTATCAAGGTAAAGAAGAAATTAGTAATTCAATCATAGATAATTCGCCTCCTGAAAAAGTTATCGAGATGTTGCCTTTATTTTTGGATAATACATGCATGCCACACACAGGGCCATCCTCTTGGAAGATCATATACAAATGTTTCGAGGAAGAAAACCCAAGGGTACTATAGAAGCAAAGTGCTATTGCAAATGCTCCTGCTCTAGAGGCTAGCTCTATATAGAATGATGTGGCAAATTCATTTTTGCATAGAATTGTCAATCATCCCAAAATATTTCCCTACAAATTTATGATGAGATGGTTCATTGATCATATGGATATTATAGACATAGCTTTTATAACTCCGAAGAAGATAATCATCGGATCATTCAAGGCCAAAGGTTTGAGGAAAATTTACCATTTTATCCTACTACATAAAAATTATGACACACAATTTGTCTAGAAGTTCATGCATGAGAATGAGAATCTACAAGATCTTATCAAAGAATGGAGAGGCATTCTGAGCAAGGACAGTGGTATGTATTTATTAGCTTCTATTGTTTTCCCTTTCTCTCATGTCGCTGCTATGATGGGTCATTTATACGGTTACCCAAATACATAGAATTTCTCAAAAGAATGGGTATCATTATTAGAGGTTGCTTCTGATGGTTATATTACGGATTGAGCAAATATCTTGTTTAATAATTTAACTAATCAAGTTCACAATTATAGAAAGAATCACAATGTGAACAATAGAACTCCTCCTCCTCTCTTTATGAGCGCTTATGTCATGGACACTACTTTGTTTCTTATGATTTTCCATCTATAGGGTGGAAGTGGACAATTCAATACCGTACCACCATCCATTTTTACCTTGATATCTTGTGGGAATCCAAATATCATTCTCATTTTTATAAAACATTTCATGAAACTATCCTCCTCATTCACTAAGAGGTCTTTGGTAGGAAAGCTCCTAGATTCTCTAAAGAAGCTAACAACAACTTAATGTCATTCGAAAGGTGGTTCTTGGAAGAGTCATTTACTTATATTTGAGTGTTTGGCAATTTTCCCATCCTCATGTTTTGCATCTTTTTGTCCATGATAAATTATTGGCTAGAGAAATTACATACCAAACAATTGGGAATGGTTTGAATAAAGTGCTCAAGGATGCCAAGAAAACTACTTGGACTTCTTTCCCTATTTCTTGTGGTATATATGCATTGGAAAATTTCAGACATGTTCTTATTAAAATTGACCAATTTAAAACTTTAAGTTTTGTAACCACCCCAAATAGACAGTATGATCCCAATGGGGTGACAAAAGATGTCATAGAACAAGCAATAATTATGTAATTTGCAAGCAAGCTTGATAAATTTGATGATTTATTTGAAATGGTTCCAGAGTATTCTATGGTTGAAATGTTAGTAGTAGATCGACTAACACCTCAATAATTGATTGAGTTCAATCAATATCATAGTTAGATAATAACCCATTTTCTAGAAGTTTTCTTAAGACATTCTCAACAAAATCCATAAGTTTCAAATACATAAACCTCCTCATTAAAGGATCCAATTTTTTCTCATGTCTCCAAGATAGCTACTGTAGCTCTTGAGAAAACGAAGAAAGTTCAAGAAGAAAATAAAATGGATGATGTTTGGGATGAATTTAATCATGTCCTATCAACTAAAGAGACTCGAGATGTAAACAATATAGTCAACAAAGAAACTGTGCAGATTCCACAAACTGGACAACCTTGTTCAGTGTTGAGGCTCTTCGTAAAACTACTATTGTTGAAGATTTGGAAATCATCCCAATATTTCATACATCAGAAACAATTCTAAAAATTAAATAAATCCATCCTTTTGATGTGTTTTAGTTTCCAAAACACAAAGTAGTTATGAGCAGTCAAAGAAAGAAGAGAAATATATAACATACAAAGGCATTAGTTTCGAATGAGACTCCTTTTCAAGTTCTCTGGGAAGGAGCCCAAATAGCCCCTAATGAAGAATTAAACAGACCCTCAAACCTTTTATGAGCTTTTATTAGTGCTACTATTGATAAAGAAATGAAAATTCAACTGCTTATGAAGGAAAATGACCAGAGGATTATTCAATCAGAACAAAGTCTCCAGAATGAAAGGTAAGTGATTGAGCAACAATGGCAGGCAAACCATTCTGAATTACAGAAAAGTTTAAGTGACTTGAAACTACAATTTGAATTTGCAATCAAAGATTAAGATGCACAGGTACAACATCTACAACAAAAGATTAACCAATTGAAAGAAAATCTAGAAATAACAGAGGTTCTAAAAGAAGCAGGAGAACTAGATACACTTCTTTCTAAAAGCCAAGTTATCTTTTGTCATAAGTTAACTTTATTAACAATTTGTGTAAGACCAATGATTATTTAGTTAACCAATTGTCTCATCTAAGGACATTCTATGAAGAAATTGATGAGAAAATCTTTGAGCTTATAGATTTGCAAGACAGTGTTGAAGGAATATAAGCTGAGCTTACTCGGATTGAGGAATCTCAAAAAGATATTGTTTTTAGTGACTGGGACATCAAGATGAAGCAAGCATAAAGGGATATCATTAGGGACATAAATCTTTCTTCTAATTTCACTAAATATGTCCTTGATACCTTATTGCAGGCTAACCTAATATAGGAATACCCGAAAGAAACCTTCCTTTACGTCAAAGCTTTGAAGCAGTCATGGAAGGAAACATTAAAGAAGAAGGTTGAAGACATCCAAAGTTCATCAAAAGTAAACCTTGAAAGTTATTGGAATTTCTTAGTAAAGCCAGATAGTCAATGGCTTATACTGAGGTGTCTTGCTAATGCAACAACTTGACTTCTTTCAACACTCAATAATGCATTATTTACGAGGCATATTTGCATGTAACCGATTCATTCCCCCAAACTGAAGCCAACAATGGACATATGTGGACTCATAAAATGAATGGAGAATCAGTTTGCAGCACAGTCGTGAATTTCTTGTTAGAACATAATTCTATCTTTATCTGTGCTTTATCTTAGCTTAGTTTGTTGGAGCTTTTCTGAAGACTTTTATTTTATTTTCCTATTTGTGTAATATTAATAGAGTATTTAAACCCCTATCATGTATTTAGAAAGGTGTTTTGATTTTTTGATAAACAAATTTGAAATTGCACTACTGTTTATTCCAAAGTTATCTAATTGAGGAAATTGAACTAGAAGATATTTTTTTCATGAGAAGAGTATTATTATTGGGTACTATTATCTCTATATTGTTGCTATGTTTCACTGAGATAGATAGTGAATTTCTTATAAATTGTTTCATTATATGTATGCTTTTGTAAATAGTTAGACATTGTCACTATTGATATTTAGGATTGTATCATTTGTGTTTGTATATGAAATAACGAGATCTTATATGTGATTAGTTTTAATCAACTAAATTAATTAACTATTTAATTAATTTAGTTTATCTTATCTCTTTCATTTTTATAAAGTATTTAATGATCTATATTGTTGCACGCTTTGCAAAATCTTTTTAGGAACCAAATATAAAGAGATATTGTCATGGGATATACCTAGAATAAGTTTATTTATTAATATCCTCTTTATTTTTAAATCACTACATTATTCACATTTTATTTCTATTATTCATTTATATCTCTTTAATGGGAAACTCGTCCCTTTATCACCAGCCATAGCCATGAATTCCAACAGAAATGAAGACGCCTTATGTTCCCAACTGGGTGGTATTCCCCAATGTTGAGGCAAAGATATTCTAGCCTTCAACATGCACATAGAACCACGTCATCCTAAAATATCAACTTTACAATTTCTTTTAAAACAGCATGGAGCAAACCATATTAAAGCAAGTCTTGTTCATTCTTTCAATTACACCATTTTGGTGAGGATTGTCTCGAAGAGTAGTCTAATGTTGAATACCATGTTGGAGAATACAATTTTTAAATTAATTAAAAGTATATGTATGATATTGTGCATCATTTCCTTTCCATACTTCAAAATTTCCTAAAGTTTCAAAAGCTTATGATTTTATTTTCAAAAAATATACGCACCACATCCTAGCCCTAACCATTAATAATATCCATCATATATTTAATGTGATTTGCAAAAGGAACATGTATAGGGCCACACAAATCAAAATGATTCAATACAATTTTTCTGCATGTTTTGGAAGTAGAAGCATTAAATGGTTTTTTTATGTGCTTTCCTAGAATATAAGCATCACATTACTTTAGTTTCCCAGGAATAGTTGGAAAACTAAGAAAAACCATTATTTTCAGTAAGCAAAAATTGTCATAATTAACATGTGCAAATATTTCATTCCATAGAATATAAAATGGAAATATACCTTTAGTGTGTTGAGAGAGGTATGCTATGTTTTGTGGATGAGAAGATGTTCCTTTAGCTTCAACATTCTTTCCTCCTCTACTCTACTCATGACAACCATGTTTTTAGATGATTTCTTTATTTATACTTTGCCATAAATCATATTAATAAGGTTCTGTTGTAGTGGCTACAACCACCCTACAAAATCTCACCTGCACCAATTTTGGAGCCTCCCTTGAAGAGTTCACTTGATGACTGCACACACTCAGGTTCACTCTGTGAGCTCACATGAGTCTTTACATCTGACTTGCTTCTTCATTTCACTCAAGTATTTGCATGCTGATGTCCAAGTCATGCTTGCGACCATGTTCTCGTTATGCTTAAAGTCTTCACTTCGTATGTGCTTGTTGTATTCGGCATGAAAGCATCTAACGCACTCACACACAGAGTCACATTCACTATTGCGCATGTATCATCTCAATCAATGAACAAGAAATCATGAGCGTCGCACTTATTACTTACACCATCAGTTAGTCTTGTTGAACATATGTGTCTAGATGGTTTGGTTGTTTCTTCGTCAAGTCATGCGAGTGTGTGTTGTATGTTCACCTATGCCTCTTTCGATTGTTCACACATTTAGCTATTTTTACTGAAAGTTCTGACGACCAGCCTACTCACCAATAGTCGAACCATCACTCTACATTTGACTTGATCGACTGTCAACTAGAACAGTGCAGAAACACAAAGCTAGTCCTTCCAAGCTGTGTTGCCCACAAGCAACTCAATCGACACTCATGCTAGCCACTCAAATAGTCGCACCTGGTTGTCACCCCAAGATTGAATCCCCTCAAAAATTGCATAGAGGCCATTAATCTTACCTGCTGAATTGACTGAGGATATTGTGGAGACATGCCAGACAGACACCAAGTGCCCATCCCTGTCCCCTTCAGAAAATTGTGCGATTTTCCCAGTCCATCATCTAGACGGTTGATTAGCTACTCACACAAGAAATTCCGTAAGCTTCATGACAAGGCCTTCTGTTGTCTAGCAGTCCGCTCAGTGCATAAATTGTGCAAAGATGATCAACAGGTCAGATTCCTAGCTTCATTACAATTTTCCTGCTAGCAACTCCTAGCAGCAGACTGCCAGTTCCATCGAGGAGTTGCGCAGTTTCTTCTGCTAGTGACTAAGCAGCCAACTGCTAGTTTACTCTGGGAATTGCACACTGTTGGCTGCCAATGACCCCATCATCCAACTGGTAGTTCCTGCTTGGAATTGCACAGTTCTAGCTGACAGTCTCTTAGGCAGTTCCCCCAGAAAACTACGCAATCCCTACCTGCAGACCCATCATACAGCCTAGCCCATTCCTCTAGAAAATTGGGCAAATTTGGTTGTCCATCCCCCACTGACTATTCATTCTGGAAAATGTGCAATGCATGTGTGCCTTGCCCTCCTGTAGTCCAAACTGTCCCTCCCAAAATTTACGCAAATTTTCCTCTGAGCTGAGCCAAACCTTACAGACAATCACTGTCAACTCAAATTTTCTGTCACAATCTCTTAGTGACTCTTGTGTAGCTTCCATCAGCAGTTGTCTGGAGCCATCATCCCTCATCACAACCTTGCTGCCTCTCCCAGTCACCTGCATCTGAATGATCATGTGCCATGGTAAACTAGGAGATTTTCGATTTGATGACATCTCGTCATGAGTGACTGCAGATACAGGTACAACAACCAACATGGAAAGATGATGAACGAGATGAATGAAGGGAGCACATGCAGAAGGACAACTTCACTAACAAATGTGTGAACAAAGAATGTGAAGTGGACAAATGTGACAAACATGCACCTTCACAAAAAGATAAGCCTGCCAAGCCTCCAACATGCAAACAAGGATAAGCATGGTAAAGCTTCATCAAGTGAACCAAGCACCATCGAAGAATCCACATGCTTTTCCATGAGGAGGTGAAGTTATGATGCACCATGAAGACATCCATCACCCAGTAGTACTATAGCTCGACATGCACTCCAACAGTAGCGCGAATGTGCCAACATTGTCATGTCAAGTCATGTGGAGTCAATTCATGAGTCATGTCGCCCACATCTCCACTATGGGCTTGTTTTCAATCAATGTGATGTAATGTGGAAGTCCAAGAGACCCACTTGTTGAACATAGAGTGATGTAAGTCGGAAATTCGTGGAATTCGAATGGTCATGAGGGTAGTCGAACAGTTATTGGTGTCTGAGTGTGAATACTTATCAAACCCTTTTCCACATTCAATTTATCAATCTGGGTGCATATATTATTTCAAGGTAACATGGAAAATATATGCAGGTAGCAATGACGCAATCCAATCACCAACCTTAGATTCAATAACTGAGTTAACTAAAGAATCACTATGACAGTAAACAAGAATAAATTGCATATCTATAAAAAGCATTGAGAATAATTAATTAAAGTACTATAACAACAACGGAAATAAACCAACAAAAATAAGATAATAACACACAAAAATAATGCAATACCTAACCAGAAGAGTGTGCCCAACGATCTTACCAGGGATGCAGTCCATTCACAACTTACAAGAGAGAACAACAAAATAAATTGCATTCAATTAATTAATCAGTCTTTTGTTACAATCTCAATCTCTTGCATGGCTAACCCCAATTCACAACATTGTAACCCTTCTTATACCATACATAGAGAAAATTGTCTCTCAATATGGTAGCTAATGTCTATCATTATACAATCATTGAAATGGCCAAATAGTTGTTGAGAGAAAGACAAGAAAGGTCTGGAATAGGCCTAGAATCCGTTATGTTGTTAAAGCACTTGCCCATATCATGTTGTAAGCTCGGAATCGCTTATGTGATTTTCACCTGTAACCTTTGACCACTGGATCTCTGCAAATATTAAGATTAGTAACTCATGTAGTTAAAATCTCCATCACTATTACTTCATTAACTAAATATTCCAGGAAGATAATGGCAGAGCGTTTACCTTGTGTGTTTAGAGCGCTTAGTGAATATAAATGATACAAAAGGAGTGAGAGAGAGAGTAAAAATGGAGGGAAAAAGTATGCAGATTTGGCACCCAACATCTCCCCCCAACTGCTCTTTCTTCATGCCCTCATGCAGCTCACCATCTCTTCAGATCTGGGTTGGACCGGCTGTGGCTAGCATGAAGCTGAGAGAGGTCATATTCTTCATCCTTCTCTGTCCCTAGAGGTTTATATCCTTTTGTCATAATTACATCCTTCCACCAATAATTTCTCACGTTGTATGCTAGAGTGTAATGTTTTGATGGCAACCAAATGAGGGGAAATTAAAACCTCAGCCCCATTCAGTCGAACCCACAAGCATGAATGCATGCAACAAAATGTGGTACTCTTTCTAATTCTCATGCAAAACTGCGTGCTCCAAAAGGTTCCCAGTTTCTGACAACTGAGGATGAGGTATGCAAAACCTCTATCTCTTACCCAATCCCTCAACTTGAACTTATATATTCTTTTAGACTATTCTCCTTAGCAACCCATTACAATTCAGATCTGAAAGCATCTCCCCAAAAATAACTACCTTTCCCTCATAGATTCGCGCTCTATTTATACCCTTCCTTGGCCTGCAATCCTTGCATGGGCTGACTCTGTTTATATTTATTTACATTATTTTCGGGTGGACTACCCTTTGACTTAATCCTATTATACTTCATGCTCTGCATACTTCGAAGTTTTTACAATAATTTGACCCTACATTTTGGGCTTTCCCAAACCTGTTACACGGGTCCTCTGCTACCCAACAGTCCACCAATCCAATCATCATGACTCATCCCGAGTGGCGCTCGTTGTCCTATTGCTCCTTCATTGTCTCCTGCAATGCTTCATCTTGCTCCTGCTTCAATGTTTCTACCATGTCTCGCAACTGATGATGCTCATTCTAATCTGCTCAATTATCATAGAACACCCCCTCATAGGATTTTAGAGCGAGTGGGGGAGTCGCATACGGGACCTCCTAGTACCATTGTAGCCACTTCTGACCTTCGTATCTTCTCTTCGCATCGTATGACACAGCTTGTGTTGCAATTTTGCAAGACCCCAATCTTCGAGGGACATAAGAGATGATTTATTAACTGCATATCTACCCGTGGTCACTGTCTGTCCATCCTTTTGCTGTTCTGTTGTAATACGTCGGCCTACCGCTGGGTGAGAAAATGACATCTGGACCAGTTTTGTTTCGTGTTCCCTCTTTTCCAGTACATCCCCTACTAGTGATGCTGCAGTATGTGGGATGCCCGCAGCTGTCACCCCCATATTCTTTAGAGAATCCTGCTTCTCCATCAGCCAGATTACTACCTTTGGGGGCATGCCTTGTGCGGCAATAATAAATAGCTCCATCTGTGTTTCTGAAGTGTAGTCCACCCAGTGGATTCCCCTCGGTGATTTATAAGCCATGCAAATTTGAAATGCACTGATTTCCGCCTATTCCAGCTCATGTAAACTTCTCGTGTAAAACTTGTGGTAGTCCATTCCATATCTGGCTCGTACTGTTTCTCTTAATTGTCTGTCGCCTGCACCCTTTTTCCATAATGCATACATCTTTTCATGAATAGTGATATCAACTGTCATCATTCCTTTTATCAGCACATCTGCATGATCCTTCTTGTGCAACCACGACCCTTGTGTTTGGTCAAATGTACGCGCACCATGGTACTCGTGCATCTATCCCCTAGGCTACTTTATCATCCTGTGCTCTCTTTCAACTAGTTGGAGCGGCGAGACTATCCTCAGAATGGCTAGTTAGGCGGTTGGCCCTCCCGCATAGAGCTTTAGGCAACTTCCATTCACTCTTCCTGGGGAGGGGTCTCCATTGAGTTTAGCCAATTGAATGGTGCCCCCATCGGTAACTTCTTTGACGACATAGGATCCCTACCAGTGCATGCGAAGTTTACGTGGAAATTTTTTAAACTTACTGCCATACATCAATACTAGATCAATCTCCTTCAAGGAGTGCACCTTGATATGGCGATTGCGCCACACTTTCTCGTTTTGTTTCTTTACCTGCTTATGGAATCCAGCCAGAAGCCGTTCCTCCTCTGATTCTTCTAGTTGTGCCAGCCTCTCTTCCAATGTCCCATAGCCTGCCATACCTATGATTGTCGTGATCCGCAAACTAGGAACAATATATTCCATACGCATAATGACCTCCTTGCCATAGACTAAGTGAAAAGGTGTCTGGCTTGTCAACTTCTTCCATGTAGTTCTGTATGTCCATAGCACAACAGGGATGTACAAGTCCCAGCCATTTCGTCATGCATTACAAACCTTAGTCAACACAGTCTCCAAAATTTTGTTGAATGCCTCAACAGTCCCATTTGCTTGTGGAAGGTAGGTCGTACTCTGTTGGTGATATATCTAGAATTTCTCACTGAGTGTGTTAATTGTTTCATTCAGAAAATGTGTTCCCCTATCATTCATGAGAATTTTGGGGCAGCCAAACCTGGTTAGTACGTTCTTAAACAAGAATTTTTCTGTTGTTGTAGGCGTACGATCCTTAACCAGCTATGACTCTGCCCATCGGGTCAAATATTCGGTCGCACTAATGATATAGCATGTGCCCGTCTTTCCTCGCGGTTCAATAGGCCTGATGAAGTCGATCGCCCATTTCTCTAATGGCTATAGTGTCATCTATGGCTGAAGTGGCATTTCATCCCTTCGTGATGGTTTGCCCGTCGGTTGACATACATCGCAGGCCCGACAGTATGCTTTCGAATCTTGATGTAGAGTGGGCCACCATAATCTAGCATGAAGAATCTTCGGGGCTATGGCGCAGCTTACATAATCTCCGCCAGCAACCCCTCCATGTGCTTTAGCCAGGATCTATCTACGCTCTAATTCTGGTATCTATCTGTGCAATATTTCATCGTTGTCCATCTTGTAGAGGTAGCCTGAAATTATGGTAAATCTACTATGCATATCACCAATTCCTTCTTTTGTTGGCTTAATTGGGCCTGATCCATGTTTGGAAGAGTTATTTAACCAAACAAATCCTGTAGCTACTGGCCCTTTTGGCAACAGCCCTTAGACGTGTAGATGGAAGTCTCACCTGAGGTAGTATCGGAGGGTGATGGAACCAGGTTTCTGCACCCTAGTGATGTCTTGGTGTGGTTTGGATCTTTCGCACACTGGTTTACAACATTGCGTTGCTTGGTATTTGCACAGATCCAGATTGATTATATATTTTTTATTAGAGTACTATTCTATTGGAGGATGTAGTTACAAATTAGCAGGATCTTTAAGAAAACATTTAGCCAACACAACTGATACGCACATTAAAATGAACCCAGATTTACATTCACTCATACAATAAGTAGATTAAATTAAATAGATATCATGAAAGTTAGATTTGTGATAGCTTCAAAGGAATACAAAATTTCAGAAGAAACATATCTTTATTCCCACTTATCCTCAATACATTCAGATCTACCCTGTGCACTCAACTATAGGGGTCCGCACACACAATTTTGGACTTTCTAGGCCTCTGTGCACACAGCTGCAGAGCTTCTACCTACTAGCCCAATCCTTGACTTAGACTTACAGATGCTTTCAGACTATATTCTTCAAAAACCCATTACATTCCATATTCAAAATTAACTATCAAAACTCAACTCCCTCTACCCATATAGTCTCACTATATTTATACCTTCCTTGGCCCATGATCCCTGCACGGGCTGACTCTATTTACATTTTGTTACATTATTTTTGGGCAGACTACCCTTTGACTAGACCTATTATAATTCGCACTCCACGCTTCTAGCGCAGTCTTTACCCTAACTTTACCCAAAATATCCAACTTTGTGGTCCCTAACTATTGTGTTGGGCTTCCGCTACCCAACAGTCCCCCATAACAATCATCATGACTCATCCCAAGTCACTCGACTAGCGCAATAGTCTTCTCGCGTAGGGCATTTAGCATCCTCTGTGCTTCACTTATTCCAGCAGCAAATTCTTCCATCATCCATTGCATCATTTCCACACGTGTGGCTGTCAACTCAGTCTCAGGCGGTGATGTCTCAATGGTGGCATACTCACTTTGCATATGATCTACCCTGTGCTCGATGGTGGTTGAAACTGCAAATGCCTCATCTAGCCATGGTTGGAGATGAGCTTTAATCATGGCTACCTTCTATCAGGCCACGTCAACTTGGATATTTAGGTCTTGGGCCTCCCTTATCTTAGCCAAATGCTGTGAAATAATGAGAGCCAACACGGTTCCTTTGATCATATCATAGGCTTCCTGAAGCTCCAGTTCCTTGATTTCTAGTTGCTGAAGGGTTAGATCCTCTTGAAGAGTTGTGAGCATGACAATTGACTGTGTGAATAGGTTCGTACATTCCTTCATTATCCGTGTGGGCACCAGTAATGATGTTCTTGTGCTGCTCAATGATCTCAAGGGGCATCACCAACTAAGTCTACAATTTTAACTCTGCAATCTACACACTAATTATAGAGTCAAAGTCATCCAGACTTGAAAGTACTTTGGCCTTAACTTTACTTGGCAGCAGATACTTGGGTCACCATGCTGGCTGGATGGGATCTTCTTTAGGGAGGGTTTCTTAGACGTATGTGGGAGGACCCTCATCTTCTTCCCCACTTTCAATTATTACAGTTTTAGCTTTCTCCTCCATTGTGAATTTTCCAGATTGTAGGTGTTGGGGTGATCTTCTTACTGGGTTTGGGCTTTGGGGATCCTTCTTGGTCTATGGCATTCAGGGAGATTTGGGGAGCTCAGTGGTCTGTGGCGTAGCTATCTACAGGTTGTCTGTGGTAGGATTTTGCACCTTCTGGATTCCGTCTTGTTAATACTTGGGCAATTCTTGAAACAACAGACTATTTTTTAATTGCTTGTCACTCATAATGCTATTGAGGTAGGGTGGTTTTCTTTTAGAGTGCTAAGAAGTGGTGGTGTGGCCCTAACTCTGATTATATATGGTTCAACGTTCAAAATTTGTAGCTTGCCCTTGCAGTAGCTCATAAATGCAAGTTTGGCAGTTATTCTTTTTCCTTAATTTCCTACCACCTACTTCATAGGGCTTTAAATGGGTCATCATATCATGAACAATACCTACAATGGTTGCTTTCCATATTTCCTTTGTGGCAGCGAATCTCGAGGTATGCAGGTGCAGTTTTTGTATGTATGCGGTAGTTTTGTCATGAAACTTCATAGCAACCTGGTTTATCATCCTAACCCCTCTCCCAATTGCATGGGGCACTTGGACTAGGCCTCCTACCAATAGTCAGGTGGGCGAACCCCTAGTACAGGTCTTCCATTTCCCGACTAGCCCAGGTTGCGAGCACCCTATATGTTCCCTTAATTCTACTATTGAACTATGGTGCATGCATCCCTGTTCGCTCAGGTGCAATCGCAACCATGCTAGTAGGGTCACTACTTGTAGCAGAGTAGGAGAGCTAGCCATGTCAGTTTCCTTTGGTAATTCATTTGCATAATACGAGTAGGCAACTTCTAACTGCAATTCTGCAATCACTTTGTTAGGCCCCAGTTTTTTCTAATGCATCATGTAATAGTTCTCCATGCTGTATGGTTGCCCAAAGCTACTAAACTCTGTCGTGGACATCATCACCAGTGGAGTGAGCTACACCTGTAGTGGTTGGTTCCCTAGCTTTGTGACCCTGTGCTCCGCGCATGTCCGATTGAGTTGTTAGTCATCAGTTGTGCACTCTTATGTTTCGACCTACCACTTTGTGCCATCGTGGCCACCGTGCATGTCTTCTAATCCAGACTTGAAACCACTGCCTATATCTCAGCTTCTGTAGCTCCTTCCCAGGTGGGTGCAACTTGTCTTTCGGCACACTGAGCTTCCCTTGTATTACGCATAATGTCTGAGGCGGGATGAGCTGCACTTCAGCTGTCACACCACTCTTCTCTGGGCATGGTCTTTCTTCTGTCATTATGCATCGTACTAACCGAGTCAGCATATTGCAATTGAGTATCGTAACTTCCTATAATCGATTCTACCATCATTCAACCACTTCATCCAAATCTGACATGCAAGAGCTATCACGGTCCCATGAGAGTCGATCGTCTGCTGTTGGATTCACCTTGTCCCGATCTCATGCTATGAGCTGATAGATATAGTCTAGTTCTCCATCACTGCCATCATCATGCCCAGGTTTAGTATAATGTGCTCCTTCAGCTAGATCCAATGGAATCACTTCTCAGAGAGAATTCTTTTCAAAGATCATTTTTCATTTCTTAAGGTTAATGGTTCCATTCATCTCTTTTTCCCAATCTATCCCTAGCAACACCATATATGGTCTACTATCATCCACGATTTCAATGACTTAAAAATCGGTTTGCATGATGGCACCGTCAATGTCCACGATAACCCCTTGCAGCCTTCCCATAGGCAGAATCTTTTGCTGGTTGGCCATACGTAATTGGATCAGGGACCATTGCAAAATAAGCCTACCCATGCATTCCCAAGTCTATTTTGGTAGGACATTCGCATCGGAAACTAGATCTAAAACAACCTAGTCCATCTCATAGTTGCCAATCTCAATGGTCAGTCGCATCTCCCGAACAGTACGCAAAACATGTTTACCTAATTTGTTGATCAAGCATAGTTTATTTGCCCCAGTACATCTAGTTATTAACTCTTCTAACCCTTGCACCGCATTAGCATCCCTCAGAAGCTTCATATAGGTTTCTAAGAAGGTTGTTATCAAAGACCTATCATGTTCCAATTCTAGTTGCCCCTTACTACACGAAGTCGATGCTTCTGCGAAATTGTTCTTAGCCTCAAAAATTGTTTCCTTTGCTTGCACCAAATCAAATTATGATTTTTTTGTGGTAGCCTTACAAACCCACGTATCCTCTTCCATCTTCTTCCCCTTATCTCCCCCTCTAGCTCTGCCACTTCTGAGCATCATATTTATGTTGGGGTCTTCGGTGTGTGGTTCAGCCTTCATCACTTGGACGCTCTGAGTGGGGCTAGCTGCTAGCACTCCTTTTTCCTGTAACTGAGTAATCAGCTTAGGGCAGTCAACTGCATCATGATCAAACTGGTAGCATGATGGACAATAGGCTTTAGTTGGATTCATACAATCCTAAGTGTAATTTCCCTGTCCACAAAAATTATAACAGATTAACTATCTACGACCTCGTCCTGGCCCCAGTCCTCCATGACCCTGTCCGTGTACTGGAAATCCCCAATGCATGAATGGTGTAGCTGGGTCTTGCTCGCGTGTTTCTATTTTCATTCTATGCATAGCTGGTCGATCCATCAACATGCGGCAATCCCTTTCCTCGTGACCCATTGTTCTGTAGAAGTTACAAAATAAGTGCTCAGGAGGTTGTCGTAAGCTTGGCAATAGGTGGCAGTTGTCTGTGGCATGCTTTCCTCCTACCTGGAAAATCATGCACCAGAGTGTAGGCACGACACTTGATCCTTCTTGTACTTCCACTTTTAATAGCATCGGGCCTCCTCCCGCCAAATAGTTCGCGAAGATAGGGCAATGGTCCTTGTTGTGCGCTTGGCTGTTACATTTAATACAACCTACCTCCAAGCATACCTCTAGTCGAGACACTCTTCCTTGCTTCAAGCTTTGTACTTCCAGACTCAAGTTTTGAAGTTGCGTGTGGATTTGCTGAACTCCCAAATACTGGGTCTTGTATTAGGGTCGCATGTAACCTCATTGTTATTTCTAGTGCCTCTGCTTGGGTTGAGATCTTATGTTGTGACAAAGCCATCCTCAGATGCGGTGTTAATGATGCCACAAACCACACAGAATGTTGCCCATCCATCAAAGTCATGTTAGCTTCACGAATAATACCCTTTAACATTTGGTCCAGATCCCACAGAGTTTTGCCAGGCAACATTGCTATCTCCTTGAACCCAGTGATCGACTGGGCTTCAGACTTTGGTTAGCCAAAATCTTTCTTAAGCGCATCCTAGATCACTGTTATTCCCTCATTTGGATGGTCAATTGAGTATTTTATGTACCATGTCAGCATGCGGTCCTGTATTACACTGACCAATGTGGCCTTTTTAATGTTTTCATCTGTTATGACTTGTGCGTCCCATACATATTTGATCACAAACTAGAACCGACTTGGATGTTCATTCCCTACACCCTGAAATCTCAGTAACTTCACTGTGGTTTCCATCCCAGCTTTCGATGGTGGAGGGGGTGGAGGTGGTGTTGGTCTAGATGGACTTGACATGGGTGAAGCGGGTGGTGGTGTAGATGGAGGTGGTATCAGTGGGAAGCGTTCTTTAATCAATCAAACCACACTTCCTAGTGTGAACCTAGTGAGATCCTCCTCGATTTCCTGCGATATATATATCAAAGGGCTATTCTCTACTTCTCCTATCATTCGATAACCCCTTTTGCTCCGTGTTACTCTAGATATCAATATATGCACAAGATGGTTGTATCTATCGCGAATTCAATGATAAATCCCCCTATGATCCGATCTAGCCAGTGGTCTACCACGTGCGCAAGTCTATCTTTTGTAGTTTCTAGCCTGCGCACCAGTTCTAGAGTCCACACTATCAGTTGGTTTAATCTACACCTCCCCACGCTATCAGCTAACTTTTTGATCCACTCGTACAATTCTATCAGAAACATTATGAAGAAGATCTCATGTATGTCTGTGAGTATATAGCGATCCAACCACTGTTCCTCTGATATCTATGAGTTTCTATTTTCCTGAATTGCGAACTCGTGAAGCTTCAGATCCCACCAATCTTCAAGCTCTTTCTTCATAGGATTCCAGTGTTCCCACATTAGACACCCCTTAGGTAGATCGGGGTCCCAACAACAGAACCATTTGTTGGCTTAATTGGGCCTGACCCAGGTTTGGAAGAGTTATTTAGCCAAACAAGTCCCGCAGCTACGAAACCTTTCGGCAATAGCCTGTGGAGGTGCAGATCGAAGTCTTAGCCGCAATAGCAGGGGCGGATTCTGGAACCAAATTTCTGCACCCTAGGGATGTCCTGGTGTGGTCTGGAGTTTTCACGCACTGGTTTACAACTCTGTGTTGCTTGGTATTTGCATAGATCCAAATTGATTATATCTTTCTTATTAGAGTTCTATTCTATTGGATGATGCGGTTAGAAATTAACAGGATATTTAAGCAAAAATTTAACCAACACAACTGATTCACACATTAAAATGAACCCAGATTTGCATTCATTCATACAATAAGCAGATTAAATTAAATAGATATTATGAAAGTCAGATTCGCGATAGCTCCAAAGGAATACATAATTTCAGAAGAAACTTATCTTTATTTCCACTTATCCTCAATACATTTAGATTTGTCCTGTGCACTTAGCTACAGGGGTCCGTGCACATAGTTGCGGACTTTCCAGGCCTCTATGCACATAGTTGCAGAGCCTCTACCTACTACCCCAACCCTTGTCTCGGACTTACAGAAATTTTGATACTATCTTCTTCAAAAACCCATTACATTCCATATTCCAAATTAACTATCAAAGCTAAACTCCCTCTACCCATAGAGCCTCACTCTATTTATACCCTTCCTTGGCCCACGATCCCTCTGGGGGCTAACTCTATTTAGATTTATTTACAATACTTTTGGCGGACTACCCTTTGAGTTGACCTATTATAATTCGCACTCCACACTTCCAACGGAGTCTTTACCCTAACTTTACCCAAAATATCCAGCTTCGCACTCCCTAACCATTATGTGGGGCTTCTGCTACCCAAGAGTACACCATCTCTATGTTTCCAACATTCATTCCTTAGATCCCGCAATCTATAAAAATGTGGAGTGCTTGTTATAAATAGTCACTGACTGACCATTCTCCCTCCTTATCATCAGTGGCTTTGTAACTTGATTACCTTCAAAAGTATCACAATTCTTCCTCCATTTAACCTGGTTAATGGTGTAGGAGGTGAAGGCTCTCAAGTGAACATCTCCTGCGAACAGAACCAGGTTAAAGCTCTCATCATCCCTCAAGGAATAGCCATGTATGTAGAGCTTGCGCATCAAGTGTTGGTTCATGATATCATGGATTCTTATAATATGAAGGAATTGTATCGGGTCTTCGATTTCATGATTCATCTCCTTATCAATGCTTTCTAGGAAGAAGAAAAATAACTACTCATGAAGAAACAAAGTGTAACTATGGTCAGGAGGCCTACAGACCATTACCTCTTGTGCTCAGGTAAACATTTGTTTCTTATCTGCCTTGAACACTGATATCTATCCTTCAAAATCCCTTATCTTTCTATGTTGTTTCTCTTGCCTCTACTTTTCTCTATCCAGATAGTCTACATACTCAGTGAAAATCATAGTGGCTTACTTCAAACCCTCGTTGTCTCCTTATTTTTTTCATTCACGACAGATTGCCATATTTGAATTTGGGCTGCTAGGAAGAATTCTTGGGACTTGAACAACTGTTCTATAGGACCAGTCTGTGTAGCAGCAAAAGTTGTGGGAAAATATTCTATCTATATAGCTACTGAGGAGACCTAGACCTTGGGTGTTACAACCTTCCATTTATATTTCTTTGCCTTCTTTTTCAGCTGATATACCTACTCTCTCAGCTTCCTAACCTCCATCTTTAGCCGCATGGTTTCTTCGAATTGAAGTTGATACCTCTCCTCGAGAGATGTCCTCATTCTCTCACACTGTTCTACCCATTCTTTTTTAACAATAAATTCATTTCACAGCCCCATAGTTGGTTTAGGAGGTGGTGGATTTCCTTTAGAGGCATTGACTAGCTCCTTTACTAGGTCTTCCTTACTTGTTTTTCTGTCTTTGGGAGAACTTTCTTCCTCAACTCGCCTCAATTCAAAAAGATCTGTCACATAGAAAATTCCTTCTTCAACCACCCTCTGCTCCAATATTGCTATAAAAAATTGTTTCTTAACATGTTTTTCAGGAGTCCCTTACTGGGAATCTTCATGTAATGAGAAAAAAATGGTTGTGCCCTCCATTGGGCTGATGTACCTCAATATGGGAGGATCAACAAATTCTTTTGTTAAATCACAGGGTGAATGGACCTTCCTCACTCCTCTTCGCATTGTGTCCTGAAATGTTGAGTGGGGAATGTCCTCCACATGGTCTATACTAGTCTCGTCTGCTATCCCTAATTATTTTTCCTCCTCGCCTGCATTCCTTGATTGGGTCGAGCCTTGTTCCTGTGGTGCTTCTTGTCCTGCGGTTGACGCTTGGTCTTGTGGAATAGCATCAACCTTAGGGTTTGTCTCTTACACATTATCTACCCTTGACTAAGTTGGTGGTGTTTGTTGTGTGGCGCCCCTACTCATTTCAACATCCGCATCTGTTTTGGAAAGTGATGTTGGTCCTGGTGTAACAATGTCACATGCCAGCTTTTTGACTGGAACCTCTTCTCCTTCTGTACAATAATGAAATTTGATTCCTACACAACAACATCAACTCCATCCATTATCTTCATATACTCATTGATAGGTTCCATAGGCGAGGCTGGTTCTCGTGTGGTAGCCTCGACCGTATCACTAATTGTTTCCTACACTTCCATTTCTTCATTAATAGGCTCCATAGGTGGGCCTGGTTCTTGTGTGACAACCTCGACTGTGTCTCCAACTATTTCTTGCACTTCCATATATGTAATAATAGGTTCCACAGTTTCTTCCACTTCCATCTCTACATTAACAGGTTCCACAGACGGGGTTGGTTCTTGTGTCACAACCTCATCTGTGTCACCAAATATTCCTTCCCCTTCCACTTCCATCTCTTCCAATTCCTCTTCCTCTTTCTCCATTTCCTTAGGCTCTGCTTCTCCTTCTATAGTACCAGCAAGGGATTCTGGTCCTTCCTTTGATCCTTCCAGTTCTACCTCTCCTCCTGTTATACCAGCAGGGGATGTTGGTTCTTCCTCTAATCCTATTGGTTCTTCCTCTCCTCTTGTTGTACCAGAACGAGAAGTTGGTTCTTCCTCCCCAAACTCCTCAGGCTCTTCTTCCTCACCTAGTGTACCAATAGGAGATGTTGGTTCTTACTCCTCGAATTCCTCGAGCTCTTCCTCTGTAGCAGTTATAACAATTACTACTTCCTCCTCCATCATCTCAAGGAATTATGCCCAAGGTACTTGTAATTAGGTCAATGCATGCATGACTAATAGTTGAATGAGTCCATGGTTTGTGATGACCATTAGCACTAGGCATGAGTGCCGAGAAGACTACGCCATAAGTTGAAGACTCTTCATAAAAAACAAAGGCATGTTTAGAGAATGAATCTGTGCCTTCATAAATCAAAGATGGGAAAGAATTTTGAAGTGGTATTTGAATAGGGTGGTAAACTACCCCTCGTAGATTATATATTTCATCACAAAGCCTACTACCTCACCCCATGGATGCGGTAAGAACTTACAGTCATATCCCCTCCCCTTAAGAACAATGATTTACCCAGCTTGCAAAAATAATTCTGGTAATTTAGGCAATGGAGCCTTCCTTGAGAACCGCTTCTATCCCTGTTGTTCTAACCCATTGACTTTTGCAGTGGCCTCTTCTGGGATAGGAATTTCTAGTCCTATATCCTGCAAGAAATTCTTGTCCAAATTCATCATGAATTCTATCGTGATCCCCTAGTCGAACCCTTGCAATTTGTTGAAATAAATATCCCATCCTGCATCTACAAATACTCGCCATACATCTATATTACTATGGACCAGGGTTGTATCCTTGGGTTCATGATGCACAACTAGTCTGCCCATCTTGTAGAAATTGTAACAACACTTTGGACGTAGCAGATCATTGGGAGGAGTGATAGTGACCCACTTCTTGCAATAACATCATGGTAAAAAAAAATGAATGAGGTGGAACAATGATAAAATGGTAGGTCATTTCTTGGGAAACGAAGATAATCATGGTGGATTATGGTGAATGCAATGAATGGTGTGGTAATTATTCTACATTAAATGAGAAGGTACATGTTTCAAATTGCAACACATGCCAATGATTATGCAAAATAATGATGGAGATCGTGGAGTGTACCATCACACAAGGTTTAATGATGGCAATAGATTAATCATTAGTGCGGTTTAATTACGTCATCGTTTAATTAGGACGGAACCACCCCCCCCCCCCCCCCCAACTTATAAATAGTCATCCATAGCATGTCAATATCTTGTCCATTGAATATTTAATTAAATCCATAAAATTCAATGGAGACGTACCTAGCGACCTACTTAAGAGAAGTGACAGTTGGCAGAGTAACGGTGGAGTAACAACAACAGTGTTGTAACGACAGAGTAATAGAAACCACGGAGTAATAGAATCGGCAGAGTAATAGAAACCAAGGAGTGACATCATCGATAGAGTAACAACAATCGAGGAGTAACAACATCCAAGGAGTAGCAACATCCAAGGAGTAACAACATCCGAGGAGTAACAACAACCGAGGAGTAACAACATCCAAGGAGTAACAACATCCAAGGAGTAACAAAATCCGAGGAGTAACAAAATCTGAGGAGTAACAATGCCCTAGGAGTAACAACACCCTAGGAGTAACAACACCCATGGAGTAAAAACACCCCATGAGTAGCAGCGCCCTAGGAGTAATAACATCTGATACATAGAAAATTTCCCAGAGTAACAACAAGTGCGAAGTAACAACACCCTAGGAGTAACAACATCCAATACTTAGAAAATTTCCTGGAGTAACAGGAAGCATTACTTAGAAAATTTTCCAAGAAGATCAATGTTAGTGGACTGGTTGTGCCAATTACTAAAGAAATTTTCAGCTCCTCAATTATTGCGCCTCAATAGTAGCTCCTAGAAAAAGAGAAACAAGTGAGTAGTATCAACATTATATATATATATAATATATTATATATATATATATATATATATATATATATATATATATATATATATATTATATATATATATATATATATATATTAGTTCAAGGGTGCAGAGGAGGTATCTTTTCCACCAACAACCCTCAATCCAAATTTTTCAGAGACATGTTTGATGAAGGCCTCTCTGGAGGCTAGGCAGTGGTAAAATCTAAGTCGATGTCCTTTTACAATAAAATAAACATGGGAATCCTCGATTCTAACTAATATGACAGTCCCATTGTCAAGTACCACATAAACCTATATGGGCCCAGCCATCGCAAGCGAAGCTTTCCCTTAAAGTGCTTAAAATGAGATTCATACAATAATACCTAATCCCCTCTATGAAACACCTTATTTTTAGTAAATTTATCATGCCATTTTTCTCTCTGCTACTATATGGCAATAGTCCTTTGGACGACCATTAAATGAATTTCATCCAGCTCATTTAGTTGTTCCAGACGGTGTTTCTGGGCTTCTAAGAGGTTCAATCTTACTTCCAGAGCTATTTTGAGTGTACTGATTTCAAATTCCATCAGGAGAAATGGGGGTTTTCCATAGACCAATTCAAATGGTGAGAATATTGTCGTGTTATGCCATGTTTTTCTATATGCCCAAAGAGCTTCAAGGCATTTTTCAGCCCAATCCCAACGATGATTTTCCATGTTCTTGGTGAGAATGTTTTCCAATACTTTTTTTATGCGCTTGACTTGAATGTTTCTTGAGGATGATATGGGATTATTATTCTATGATTGATCCCATATTTTCCCATAATATTTGCTATCATGTGTGACATAAACTATGCTCCTCCATCTGAAATTATCTCTCTCGAAGTACAATATATAGCAAATATTTCTTCAAATAAAAACTCAGAGACAACCTGCTCTGTTGCTTTTGCTACAGCCTTGGCTTCTACGAACTTTGTCACATAATCTATGCAAACTAAAATGTCGACAATCTGATGTAAAGGTGGGTTAAATGGACCCACAAAGTCAATATCCCATTTTTCAAAGGGCTCAAGAACTACATGTGGCTATAATGGAATTTCATCTAAGCGACCAGGTTGACCCATCCATTGGCAGCGATCACATCTTCGAACATAATTTTGTGCATCACTAAAGATAGAGGGCCAATAAAATCCCATTTGTAACACCTTGTGGCCAGTTCGCTTTTCCACAAAATGCACCCCACAAGGGTCATCCTGAGTAGCTTTCAAAACCTCATAGATGTCATGTTCTGCTACACAACGATGGATCTTCTGATCACCCCCTATATAAAGGAGATATCCTGATATCCATGAGTAATGGGCACTATGATGAATAAGCCTCCACCGTTCCCTGTATGATAAATGCTGAGGTTCTTTTTCTGTAGCCAAATAGTTAGCAATGTTTGCATACCAAGGGGTATATGTAGAAATTGCAAATATATCTTCATCCAGAAAGCTATCTTCTATAGGTTCTCCTTCATTATCAACATTTAACCTAGACATAAAATCAGCAACTACGTTATCCATGATTGGTTTATCTATAATGGTGATATCAAATTCTTGAATTAATAAAAACCATCTTGTTATACACCTAGGAGTTACACGTTTGTTCGTCAAATACATGATTTTTGCATGATCAGTGTGTACAAAAGTAGGATACCCAGTAATATTGTGTCTAAATTTATTAGCAACATAGATGACAACCAAGAACTCCTTCTCCATTACCATATAGTTGAGTTCAGCAAACATTAAATTATTGCTGACATAATAGACCCCATACAGCTTCTTATCTTCTTATTGTCCCAATGCTACCCCTACAACCGTTCGAGAGGCATCTACATGTATATGAAACAAAACTTCCCATTTGGGACCATGTAAGATTGGTGCTTGGAAGATTAGTTCCTTGATCTTTTCAAAAGCTACTTCACACTCATCTGTCCATAAAAATTCTGAATTTTTGGTTACCAATTGAAAAAGTGGAAATGCGATCTTGGAATTTTTTCTATAAAACGCCTATAGTAACCAACCCAACCAATAAAACTACATACCTAAGTTGGTGTCTTGGGGACAGGAAAATGCAAAATTACCTTTACCTTGGCAGGATCAACTTGTATTCCAGCTGCCGAAAGAAAATTTCCTAGCACTACTCCCTCCTCTCTCATCATATGACATTTTTTTGTACTCAAAGAAACATGCATTTCTTTACACCTTTTAAGGACTTTTGTAGAATTCTTGTAGAAACTCTGACAGTTATAGAATCCTAGTTAAATTAAACACAAGTAATCTGTTGATATTCAAGAGAGGATGGAAAGAATTTTCTCCATAAAATCAATGTATTAAATTAATGAACAATAGTAATACATGAGCAACCAAACCTCTAATCCGAAAGGGATGTGGTTATATAGCAATTGCCAAATCTAGAAAACTAGGAAAAAACTAGTAAAAAACTAGAAAAGGCTAAGAAAAGCTAAAGTGAGGCCTAAAATAGCAACAATGACTAAGGACAACCTATGCCAACTATCAACCATGAGAAAATCATGAGGAGGGGCGCATTTCCTAAGGAACACAACTTTAAAACATGCTAAGATGGTCCGGGGAACCAAATCCCTTGATTTAAGGGGGAATCTTCATGTGGGGCACCAATCCTCAAATAAGCCATGTGGATGAGGTGTTGTTAGGTGTGAACATGCACTTAGATGTCTAAATGGTTTAGGAAAGTGGTTGGACCAATATTTCCATAATATTAAGCCTTTAAAGGCAAAAAACAAGGGAATGTTGGTCTATCGAGCTAGTTTACCAAAAACCAAGTGCGAACATGATTTTTAGTGCATGTGGCTAAGTCAAGGATACTTAAGCTAAAAAATAAATGTAGATGTTAGGATTATATTCCAACAGCCCCCTTTCATCCTAATTCACTTATCTAAATTGATTCTCGGCCAAGATGCCATGTTAGGTATTCAGGTACAATAAATAAAATATCCTCATAAGATGAACAAAGAGGGAAGCCCTCGCAGGAAAATCCCCCCACCCACCCGTGCCCCCCCCCCCCCCAAAAAAAAAGAGAGGAAAAAAGGGCTAAGTGGCCAGAAGGGCCTTCTTAGTTGTCTCCACCACTCCAAGCATAACTCTTAGTTGTAAAAATTTATTTTCAGTGAAAGACATGGTGAAGATGTCTGCAACCTGCTCCTTAGTGGGGCAGTACTGCAGTGATATGACTCAGTCATGGATCATCTCGTAGATGTAATGCATGTGAATCTCAATGTGCTTGGTCCTTTGCCTCTAAACTAGATCAATCGATATCTGAAAGGACCCCTGATTTTCACAAAATATGACAGTCGAAAGTGGACACTAAATACCAAACTCGGAGAGAATCCCCTGCAAGCAAACAACCTGTAGCTGCATTCACTACACCTCTATAATCTACCTCGGATGTAGATAAAGAAATCATGGATTTCTTCTTGCTAGACCGGAAAAAGGCCCTGAACCAAAGCTAAAAACATAACCATAGGTGCACTTACGGTGTGTACCATTGCCATCCCAACCAAAATATCTATACGCAATTAGTGAAAGTGGGAAATCTACAGCATAAAATATACCAAGACTAGAAGTACCTTTCACATATCTAAGGGTTCTCTTTGCAGCATTCCAGTGAAGTTCATGGGGCTTTTGCATATATCTAGAACAAATTCCTAGTGCAAAATATATATGAGGCCGGGTGTGAGTAAGATACAACAAACTCCCAACCAACTGTCGATACAATGTACTATCCACCAAAGGTGTAGTACCCGCATCCTCAAATCTAATCCCCGAAAGAAAGGGAGATGTTATTGGCTTGCATTCTGTCATCTGAAAGTAGAAAAGTAGATCTAATGCATATTTATACTGTGCCATCTTGATCCCTGAAATAGACTTAGAAACTTCAAGACCAAGAAAGTAGTGCAATAGTACCAAATCTATCATCGAAAATCGATCATGCAATGTTGATTTTGCCGAATCAATAGCTGAGGTAAGGTTCCCTGTCATTAGTAAATCATCTACATAAAGTACTATCAGCAAAAGGGAATCATCATGTTGCAGCAAATAAACATTCAGATCAGATTTGCATCAAATGAATCCAATGGAAAGTAGGAAAGAATCCATCTTTGCATACCAGGGTCTGGGAGCTTGTTTTAGGCCATACAAAGATTTCTTTAATCTACAAACGAGGGAAGATTTATAAATGTATCCCTATGGCTGCTCCATATATATCTCCTATTCGAGATCTTCATGAAGAAATGCACTCTTCACATCCATGTGATGAACTTCCCATCTACGAGAAGCAACAATGGCTAAAAATAGTCGAATGGAGTCCATTTTTGCAATAGGTGCAAATGTCTCTGTGTAGTATATGCCATGTACCAGTGAGTATCCTTTTGCAACAATTCAAGCTTTGTAATTTCTAATCTCACCGTCTGAAGCAATATTATTTTGATGGATCCATCGGCATCGAGAAAGCTTTCTTCCTTTCAGAAGTGGAACCGAGTCCCATGTGTTGCTTTCCATGAGAGGAGAGTACTCTTCATCCATGGCACCCTCCAAAAGCGGGTTTCTAGCAGCCTTAGAGTGCGACTGTGGATATGAATTGAGTTTCATATAGAAATGAATTGGAATCAATGGGTTATTGGTATCCAAGGCTTGAGGAGCCCCAAAAAACTGTGATCTAGTCCTTCTCGCATCCCTAGGATCATCCACTAGTTCACCCGCATCTTGCAGGGTTTTCTCTGCCCAAGTTGGCAGCTGAGTTGGAGCAGCCATGACCTGATGCCCCTCCTCTAAATCAAACCCAAGAGGCTTCTCTAATGGCTGCTATAAAGTGCTCAAAGAAGTTTCAGACTCCTCCTCATTAGTGGCAACAAGCGGTTCCTCGGCAAGGTCTGTTGGAAACTCATGCAGTGATTCTTCTCCAAACTTCACACTTTGAGCTACAAGGAAATTTGCAGTGTGAGAATCCAGAAATTTATATCCTTTGAACTGTTAGGATATCCAACAAAGATACATTCAACATTTTGAGGCTCCAATGCCTTCCTCTTATCTGTCGGAATGTGAGCCCATGCTCATGAACCAAAAATGTGAAAGTGCAACACTTTCGGTTTCTTACGGGTCCAACATTCAAATGGATTGGTTCCTTTAAGTGCTTTGTGAGGAATGTGGTTCTGAATGTATGTTGTGCAATTAATAGGGTCAGTCTATATCTTAGGAGCTAATTATTTGGATTGTAGCATAAAATTGTCCATTTCTTTAATGACCGGTTTTTCCTCTCCGCGACACCATTCCGCTGTGGTGTATATGGCACTGTGTGTTGTAGTTGTATACCTGTATCAATACAAAGTTGTTGCAAATCTTTGTTGAAACACTCCCCCCCATTATTAGTACAAAGTATCTTAATCTTACACCCAGACTCATTCTCAGCGAGTGCTTTTAATTCTATAAGGCATTCAAATCTACCGATTTAATTTCAGAAAAAATACACAAGTAAAGCGAGAGAAATCATCTATGAAGGTGAGTACATATTGAGCCTTACTGATTGAAGGTTGTGGGGATGGGCCCGTGATGTCACTATGAATCACACCAGGAGGTGAAGAAGCTTTGTGTGCCTTCCCTTTGTCGAACTTTTGCTCCAGATGCTTGCCAAGAACGCATCATTGACATATATCGCTTGTGAATTTAATAGCAGGCAATCCGTCTACCATGTTTTCCTTACTGAGTTGATGCAAGTAGTTATAGTTTAGATGGCCAAATATTTAATGCCATAACCTGTTGATATCATTAGATTGTGACATAAATATAGTGATAATAGATTTAGGAACAAATTTGGAGAAGAAAAACAAACGAGAACCGTGATCTGCAATTCCATGTGCAAGTTGTGAGCCTGTGGAAATGTCGATAATCACTGCGGAGCTTGGAGTGAAATCCACCTTCCTTCCAGAGCCGGAATGAGTGATCTGATTTATCGAGAGAAGATTTAAGGACAGAAGGGGAACATGAAGCACATTTGTGATGCAGCCCCCTTTAAGGTATATAATTCCTTCCCCACACACCTTTGCTGGTGTGGCATCTCCAAAGTAAATTGCGGATCTGGTGCTTTCTTCGATGGAGGAAAATTCATCTTTTGATGTAGACATATGGTTTGATGCACTTGAATCAAGGATGCAAGCTAATGGAGTATATGTGACAGCCATTAAATCATGACCGTCTCATGCTCTCCCATTCTATTATCATCCTTCTTCTTTGCATTCTCAGGGATGATGAGATTGTGCTGCTGCAATTGCTTAGCCATCTCATCGATTGTTTTCCTCATGCAATTTTCTTCAACATGAAAACCTTTGGAACAATATATGTAAAGTGTTCTTTCCTTATTCTTCTTACCCTTAGGAAAATAAGATCTCTCTGAAGATTGTACGGGTCTCTCCTTCTTCGATTCATTAAATTTACCCTTCCCTTTTTGCTTGTCTCTTCAACTGCTCTTTGGAGCATCAGTAGCCGCAAGTGCTTGGTTCTTTGAAAGCTTGATGGCACCCATTCAGACTAACTTAGCTTTCTCTTGAGAAATGCTGTAATGAATTCATTCAATGGAGGCATTTTCCATTTTTCCTGAGTCAATTAAATGCTTGAAAAGACGATACAAATACGGAATATTCAGGGCCTAATTTTGGGAGAATTGAAAGGATTAGTTGATCTTCCTATTTCTTGACTCCACATGCATTAAGTTCAACGAGGAGGGATTTAAAATCGGTGAAGTATTCTTGCATGTTATTTAAATGAGTTGGACTGAGGGATATGATTTCATTCTCCAATTCATGCACTCTCATTTCATCCTGCTTGCCGAATAGTCCTTCAAATGTGGTCCAGACCACATAACGAGTAGTGGCTCTATTGACATGAAAGAGGAGTTCTGTAGAATTTGATAGGCATATCATCACAATTTCTTCATCTAATTTATTCAAATACATGATCTTCTCCACTACAGAAGTCATTTCAGTCTCCGTTCCCTTTGTTACCCCATAAAGCCCTTTGCTTCAAGGGAGAAGAGTGATCTTTTTCTTCTATTCAAAGTAATTGAGAAGATTTAGAATGATTTTTGTGGGCTAAAAGAGATGATACATTTCTACTTGGTATGCCTCCTAATGATCTATACCTGCAAATAAAACCGTGTACAATCCACTAGATTCGAACTAGCTCTGACACCATGTAAAATTCCTGTAGAAACTCTAATAGATCTAGAATTCTAGTTAAATTAAACACAAGTAGTTTGTTGATATTCAAGAGAGGAGAGAAGAATTTCCTCCATAAAATCAATGTATTAAATTAATCAACAGTAGTAATACATGAGAAACCAAACCTCTAATCCCAAAGTGAGGTGGTTATTGTTAGCTCTGCTACATACTTTAGCATTTGGAGGACCAAATACTAGCTTGGCTGTGTGTTTACGCTCAGAAGGGCAGAACGCAACAGCCTTTTCCTCCCTTCTCTTTTCATTTTCCTTATACTCCATAGCCCCGCCATCTTTGTTTTTCCTCCTAAAATCTCTCCATTCCCCACTTAAACCCTACGACACCCAAAAAAGCCCTTGTTTAGTGCCCAGTACTTAATCGCGAAGCGCAAAACTTCCACTCAGAACTTTCATTCCTCGTCACTATCGGAGCTTTCAATGGGATTTTCATAAGCCATGTCTTTAAAAATCGTCGATGGCCGATTGTCGATTGCTCCTTGGATATGATATTGCGATAAATCATTTTACAATGGTGTATCGGGTCTGGGCCTTAAATTGCTATCGATGATCTAATATGTATAAAGGCTTCTACTCCCTGACTTCTGCTGATGTGATATCGCGATTGCTCCTCCACCGTTGGATCAGTTCCGCCAAGATCCAACGGCCAACGCCAAATTCACTCTCACATCTCACCGCAAACAGATCTTCACCATCCATCCATTCAATCCAACAGTGATCGCTCCTCCCACTCTCGCAAGCCTCCCACACAATAACTCGTAATAAAGTTGTTTTCCCCTGTCCCATCCACCACGTGTCATCACCTAAATGGAATCGTTGGCCATTGTACGTTTACCGATCTCCTCCCAAAAGCGGTGTGATCAATTCTGCTTACCACTTCTGCCCGATTTCTCCCACCAAGAGATCTCTGCCATCCGTTCACTTGATCCAACGACTGATGCCTAATCCCCGGCCTGCTCATGCATCCTCCGTGCAGTCCTTATGCCTTTAACCTATATCATACACATGAAGGGTGGAGCAATCAGTTACCAAGCGTGACATGTAACAATGACCCGACGGCGGACCCGATAAAGGAATTAACCATTTTTCAGGACTATTAAAGCTTGAAAGAATAGAGAAGGGCAGGATTTCTCACAGTTGCATCATTTCTTTGTTATAAAAGAAAGTAGTCCCCTTTTGCATTTAAAAGATAACAAAGGCCCGAAAGACCCATTCTATCACATAAACAAAGGTCGGGAAATAACTTGCAGAAGACAGAGGCTGAGAAGCAATCATGGACATCGATAGCATAGCTCAATAAACAAACCGAATGATTGCGGGGCATCTCTGGCCTGGTAGAGCTCCCAGACAGTGCAACCACTACCCAAAATATCTGGATGCGGTTATTCCTTTGCCATAAGAGGAAAACCACCGAGCCATGCTTGCCGGTAGAGGGAATCAAATAGTTAGGGAACGGATCAGGAAGATTAAGACTCTGAGCCTTCTAGAGAGCTCAGGAGCATTGTAGACAGGCTATAAATGGTTGTTAGTAAGATGTAATAGAGGTTCAACTTCTGTAGACTAATGAAATTTTGATTCTCAAGCTTCTCATCTTCATTCATTAGTAATACAAGCTCCTTTTGTTGTTATATTTTCAATGTCCATTTTCTCTTTTGTTTTAAGCTTGCAATTGAATAGGTTGTTCATGTTTCTCTGTGTTTAAGGCCAGATAAATGTCATCCTATCTCTACTTTGATATATTAGATTTGCAAGCTTCTTTGCTGCCTGTAGCTAGCCATTTATACGTGTTATTATATGCATCTGTCGGTATAGTCAGTAAGTTCGTTTGTTGCCTATAGCTAGCCATTAATATGTGTTCATGTATGTAATCTGCTAGTATTGTCAGTATTCTCCATCTATCCATTAAATCTATAAACTATTTAGCATTTGGAGTCTAAAGCCTTGTGTTATTGGGGGTTTTCATGCATATCTTGAGTAAAAACATAGTTGAAATGGTTATCTGGCTTGATCCAAACCATCTTTCATTTCAATAGTTCAAAGAGCAATATTGAAGATTATATGTTACCAGGCATCTCTGAGCTGCAACCTAGGAGAGTTTCCTGGAGTGCTATCATTATTTGGTGTCGTTGCCGAGGAGAGGAGATTGAAGCTCAGTGTCCCTGGGAGATGACATAGTTCCAACTTTGATGATAGACAAAGTCTGGACACGTATTCTAGTTGTAATCATCTATTTGGTGACTCCATTGGAGGAAGACCAACCTTTGGCGATTCCACGTTACAGTTCTGGCACATTTGTGAGGTATGCTCGAAGAAATCCTCAGAAATCACCCACTGTTCTAGTGCTTGACCTTGAGAAGATTGTAAAGTCAAAGAAAACATTGTAGAAAGGAGCATCAAGATTAGGTATGACTTAAAAATCCCATGTATCTCTGCTAGTGAAGAAGTCACTTTCAGAGATTCACAAAGATCCTTGTTTATTCATTTCCCTTTTGGATCTCAGTCCAAAGAAGCATCCATGTTGTCCATCATATTCCTCTGTCTCTGCTATTCATTTCATTGATCTATACGGCTCAGTCTACCAGTATCCTTCCACCTACCTCAGTCATTGGAGGCCAGCAACCACCTACAAAGATAGAAAGAATCGTTGCTGCTAGGTATGGACCCCTTGTCTTGCTTACCCCTTTGAATGCCATGCCTACAGATTATCAAGAATATATGCCTAGGTTTACTGGTACAGAAGGAGTAATAGTTGAAGACAACCTTGAGTCCTTTTATAGCTATGCTGATAACCTACACATCAATGAAGATGATGTGTGGATGAGGGTTTTTGTCCAAAGCCTAGATGGTGAGGCTACAAAATGGTTCCGAGAATTAGCCCCTAGGTCTATTACAGACATTGAGGCCTTAGATGATGTGTTCCTAAAGCATTGGGGGGATAATAAAGATCTACTCTACTATCATACTAAATTTGGGAACTTGCAGAGGGAGAATGGTGAGCTGTTGTATGATTTCAACATCATATTCAACCATATGTACAATAGAATACCAGCTGAAGTGAGGCCTACCCCTACTTCTGCCATGATCACTTATGCCAATGCCTTTGATTCTCAGTTCTACCTGCTGTTAAGAGAAATATGATGTGCTTCTTTGGCTGATATGCAAGATGTAGCCTTTGAAGTAGAATCAAACATCATAGTCGGAGAAAGACTCAAAGGAGATGCTGAAAGGAGAAGACAAGGTGGTGAGTCCTCATCATCCTCAGATCTTAAGATTGATAAAATAACCAGGATGATATAGCTATTAGCTGCTGTAGTTTCCAAATTGATTGTCGAGAAAAATTTAGAGGAAGCAGGAGCTCCTTATGCCTTTTCTCTTCCAAGTCCAGATCCATATAGAGGAGCACAGGAGCAGCTGCAGATTTTGCAAAGAAAGAAAGATGCAAATGAAGATCAAAGGGTGAAAACCCTTTTTCAGAGTATAGTCATGGAGGAAGAGCAGTTTGAAGAAGAGGATGAGATCCATGGTTTGGAAGATAAGGGTAGTGCCCCTTTCTTAACTAGAGCTACCTATGAAGAAGCTGAGCCTAAAGCCAACCATTTTTCCCATGACTATGCAGATCTGCAAATTCACTAGCCTGCTATTATCCCTAGCACAATGATAAAAAAGGAAGAGGAAAGCACTCCATCAGCTTTTGTCCCTCTATCTGCTCAAGTGACAATCCCTCACAGTTGCCCATTAGGTGCTGAGGCAGGCCATAACTCAATGCCCAAGGCTGATAGTGATCATCTCAGCCTTGATATTCTGATGCCTGCCCAGGTGGCCTCCACACAACTTGAAAGGGCAGCTTGCCAAATGTAGAGGAAGAGGGTGCATAGTTTTGAAACTCCTTCTTGGATGTGGACTGTTCTAAGAAAAATGAAGGAGCAGATGATGTCTCTGTGTCCCCCGCACAAGAATACATTGGTTCACCATTCATATTAGTTGTGCAGGCCACAAATGACACAGAGAAGTACACAGCAACCACGGTCATTCAGCAGGTGTACAAAGGCTCCCATGAAGAACATCCAAGGGTGAGAATGTATAGAAATGGGATGAAGTATAGATCATCTCCACCTGAAAATATCAAATGCCCTAAACTGTTTGAGGTAGATGATCAAATAAACCAAATTTTGCAGATCTATGATGAACGGCTCGAGAGGTAGAGAAATAGTTTTGATGGTCCTGCAGATAGACGGTTTTTGAAGATTTATGTTATTTAAGGTTTTAGAGCCTTAATGATTGTAAGCATTTTTTTTATAGGCTTTAGTGTAGACTTAATTAGACTCCATCCCTAATGGAATACTAGGCAAAGTTTTTAAGCTTTTTTTGTATGAAGGCATTGGTCTGTAGTTCTTGAGACCTCACAGGGAGGATCTCATCCCCAAGAGGAGCTAGTGTTAGCTTTGCTACATACTTCAGCATTTGGAGGACCAAATACTAGCTTGGCCGTGTGTTTACGCTTAGAAGGGCAGATCGCAGAAGTCTTTTCCTCCCTTCTCCTTCATTTTCCTTACACTCCATAGCCCCACTATTTCTGTTTTTCCTCCTAAGACCTCTCCATTCCCTATTTAAACCCTTCGACACCCAACAAATCCCCTGTTTAGCCCCCATTCCTTAATTGCAAAATGCAAAACTTCCATAAGACCCTACCATATAACCCTGACGCTTTCATTCCTCATTGCTATCAGAGCTTTCAGCAGGACTTTCATAAGCCATGTCTTTAAAAATAGTCGATGTCCAATTGCTGATTGCCCCTCGGATGTGATATTGCGATAAATTATTTTACAATGGTGTATCAGTTACGGGCCTTAAATCACTATCAGTGATGTAATATGTATAAAGGCTTCTCCCCTCTAACTTTTGCCGATGCGATATCGCAATCGCTCCTCCACCGTTGGATCAATTCCACCAGGAACCAACAGCCCACACCTAATTCGCTCTCACATCTCACCGCAAACAGATCTTCATTATCCATCCATTCAATCCGATGGTGATCACTCCTCCCACTCTCGCAAGCTGCCTGCACGATAACTCGCGATAAAACAATTTTCCCCAGTCCTATCTGCCATGTGTCATCACCTGAATAGAATGGATGGTGATTGTATGTTTACCCATCTCCTCCCAAAAGCGATGCAATCAATTCTGCTTACCACTTCTGCCCGATTACTCCCGCCAAGAGATCTCTGTCGTCCATTCACTTGATCCAACGGCTGATGCCTAATCCCTGGCCTGCTCATGTGTCCGCCATGCAGTCGTTATGCCTTTGACCTATATCATACACCCGAAGGGTGGAGAAATCAGTTGCCAAGTGCGACATGTAACAGTGACCCAAGGGTGGACCAAATAGAGGAATTAACCATTTTTCAGGACTGTTAAAGCTCGAAAAAACAAAGAAAGGTGGGATTTCTCACAGTTGTCTCATTTCTCTGTTATAACAGAAAGTTGTCCCCATTTGCATTTAGAAGATAACAAAGGCTTGAAAGACCCATTATATCACATAAACAGAGGCCGAGAAGCAATCATGGAGATCGACAACACATCTCAGCAAACAAACCGAATGATTGTGGGGCGTCTCTAGCATGGTAGAGCTCCTAGACAGCTCAGCCATTACCCAAAATATCTGGATACAGTTATTCCTTTGTCAGAAGAGGAAAACCACCAAGCCATGCTTGCGGGTAGAGGGAATCAAATAGTTAGGGAACAGATCAGGAAGATTAAGAATTTGAGCCTTCTAGAGAGCTCAGGAGCATTGTAGACTGGCTATAAATGGCTACTAGTAAGATGTAATAGAGGTTCAACTTCTGGAGACTAATGAGACTTTGATACTGAAGCTTCTCATCTTCATTCATTAGTAATACAAGCTCCTTTTGTTGTTATATGTTCAATGTCCATTTTCTCTTCTATTCTAAGCATACACTTGAACATGTTGTTCATTTTCTCTGTTTTTAAGGCTAGATAACCGTCATCTTATCTCTGCTTTGATATATTAGATTTGCAAGCTTCTTTGCTGCCTGTAGCTAGCCATTTATATGTGTTATTATATATGCATTTGTTGGTATAGTCAGTAAGTTCATTTGTTGCCTATAGCTAGCCATTCATATGTGTTCACATATGTAATCTACTGGTATTGTTAGTATTCTCCATCTATCCATTAAATCTACAAACTATTGAGCATTTGTAGTCTAAAGCCTTGTGTTATTGGAGGTGTTCATGCATGTCTTTAGTAAAAACATAGTTGAAATGGTTATCTGGCTTGATCCAAGCCATCTTTCATTTCAATAGTTCAGAGAAAAATATTGAAGATTATATGTTACCAGGCGTCTCCGAGCTGCAACCTAGGAGAGTTTCCTGGAGTGCTAACAGTTATATAGAAATTGTCGAATCTAGAAAACTAAGAGAAAACTAGAAAAGGCTAAGAAAAGCTAAAGGTTGGCCTAAAATAGCAACAATGACTCAAGACAACCTATGCCAACTATCAGCCACAAGGAAAGCATGAGGAGAAGAACATTTCCCAAGGAAGGAAACTTTAAAACATGCCAAAATGGTACGGGGGACCAAATCCCTTGATTTACGGGGGAATCTTCATGTGGGGCGCCAATCCTCAAATAACTCAAGTGGATGAGGTGTGGTTAGGTGTGAACATGCAATTATATGTATAAATAGTTTAGGAAAGTGGTTGGACCAATATTTCCATAATATTAAGCCTTTAAAGGAAAAAAACAAGGGAAAGTTGGTCCACAGAGCTAGTTTACCAAAAACCAAGTGTGAACATGATTTTTAGTGCATGTGGCTAAGTTAGGAATACTTAGGCTAAAAAATAAATGTAGATGCTAGGATTATACTCCAACAACTTTCTCCAAATTTTCCAACCCTTCTTTGAATGAACCCCCATATCGTGTGAATCATCCTTATAAATTTCAACACTTTCATTGAGTAAATCAGAAAAATCCCCAATATTTCACTTTGAAAGGTAGTAGGTGCATTACAAAGACCAAACAGAGGGATTTCGTAAGTGAATGTTCCCCAAGGCCATGTAAAGGTAGTCTTGTCCTGATCCTTAGAGGCTATTTGGATTTGTTTATACCCGCTAAACCTGTCCAAGAAAGAGAAAAACTTCTTTCTCGCCAGGATATCAAGGATTTGGTTGATAAATTGCAAAGACAAATGATCTTTCAAGGTCACTTTATTCAACTCCCTATATTCTACAAAAGTCTGCCATTTACCATTCTTTTTAGGAACGATGACTAGCGGGGACACTCACTGGTTATCCAAGATTGGGTAAATAAATCTTGCATCCAATAAATTATGGAGCTCCTCTTTGACAATTTTCTTCAATGTAGGGTTCATCCTTCTTTGGGGTTGTCTCACGAGTCGACAATCTTCTTTAATGTAGATATGTTGAGTACACAAATTGGCCAGGATCCCTTTCGTATTAGTATAATCCCAGCCAAAATCTTCTTTCTGTTCTCGAAGGATCTTTAGGAGCTGTTGAGTCTGGGTTGGTGAAATATTCATGTTGATATTCAATGTCTTCCCTGGCTCAATCTCTAATGGTATGCTATCACAAAGTGATTTTACGATAATGTCTTCAGCTTCGGTTTCCGATGTGATAGTTTCTTATGTTTCATATCTCATGATTGATTCCAAAAACTACTGATTTGGATCTGCAACATCATGAGTGCTGCTAATAAAAGTGCTAATAGTATCATCCTTTGTCTCATTCTTAAAGCAAAGGGCTTGCCCAATGGTAAGCACTGGATTAAGTTCTTGTTGTTTAGTTTCGATCCCATCCAAAGACAAAGAGTTCTTCTTTGGAATTTTCTATGAGCTTGGCTCGGTAGGGGGATAGGGAATAAGATTTTTTACGTTTTCCCCATTAGAAACTATCATGTTCCTCACCAACATCTGATATAGGCGTTAGCAGTTGCAAGCCACGACCATCGTAAAATAAGGGGATTACCACCAGCTCGAGACTGTGTATTTAAGACAAGGAGGTCAATGGTATAGCACCAAGAATCCACTGAAATAATTATGTCTTCCAATTTCCCTATCGGTATGATTGTAGATCTATTAGCTAATTATAAGACTGTAGGGGGTTGGCTTAAGATCACGCAATCCCAGTATAAGCATGGTTTCAGAACTAATTGCATTAATTGCAACACCCAAGTCTACCAGCACATTCAGAATATCTACCCTGTTAATCTGAACTATTAGAATTGGATTCCCAGGATCCCCATATTTTACAGGCATAGCCTTTCCCAGCATAATGTCTGATAATCTCCCCATAACATGAATTGTAAGTAGATATTTTGTTTTCTTCCCAAGTCTCTTAGACCAAATTCTCTTATAATTTTAGCGTAAATTGGTACATCTTTCATGGATTGAAGCATGGGATTTTTTACAAACAAATTATGCAATTCTCCTAAAAGATGAAATTCTAGTCGAGGGACTCATTTACTCAAGGCTAATCATTCTGGATAAGGAGGATTGGTTTGACAGGCCAAGTAATAGTCAAATGAGAAGGAGAATGTTCCAGATATGGTTGGGTTTTCTCATCCCTGTCTGCTTGAGATTCTAGATTCTCATCGTCAAGATTTTCAATAATAAGGAGCATTTAGTCACCAACCAGATCGCAAGTTTATCTCATTAAACCTTGTGGTAGAAATGTTGTACGAAGGAAGGTTGAGGGTGTTTGCTTGTTGAGCACCCTTATCGATTGAATTTAGGTTTGGCTGAATAAGAAGTTGAGGCTAAAGAGGAGTACTATTGGAGGGAATGTTAGAGGGTAGTTGTAACTGTTGTTGTTGTGTAGGTTGAGGAAATTGAGCAGCAGGGGAACAGGATTACGCCAACCCTGAGACCATGAAGGACTTGAATTATGTTGAGGACACCATGGCTTCCAAGGTGGGTATTGATAATATTGAGGGAAAAAAGGAAGTAACTGAGGATTCATATTATAATATTGAAATGGATCTTGAGAGATACCTGGGTTTAAGACTGATGACTGTTGCTGCCATGGTGTCTTAGACCGCATAAAGCATAGCTAATATGTTTCTTCATTCATCCCCTAAAATACCGCCTTTAGTATTGGAAGTGATGGACATGTACCAGTGGAGTGACTCTGCTAACAAATAACACATGTCTCTATAGTGTCTAGTGGACACTCCTTCAATGGATGTTTCTTTCTACACCGTGGGCAGAAAATAGCCATAGTTCTTTCCAACTGCATCTGTTTATGCTTTTCTTATAATGTTTCCATTTCGGAGTATAATGTACTTATGATATCAGTGTTTAAATTATCTAGCAAGTTCCTAATTTCTTCTTTTCTGATTCCCTCCCTCGATGCTTTGAAAGTTCAGATTCCTTGTTTATTCGCTGCAGCTCCCCTCGAACATTGAATACAAAGTTCACAGATGGTGTCAAAGTCCTCCTTAGATATATCCACTTTACATACTATGTTCAATAGCTCCAAAGATTCTTCCCTCGGGGACTGGAGAAAAATAATTTACAAAGTATCCTTATCTAGGTCAATGTGGCCAGATCTCTGGAGAGCATACTCAAAGCGCTCCACACAGTCCTCCATATTTTCATCCTCCTTCCACATGAATTTGAAAATTTCTTCCTTAATGTCCCAGGATTTACAGTAATCCTGATATTTTTCTAGGAAAGCCTTCTTCATGTCATCCGAGGTAGAAATGGTGTTTCCTCCTAGACCCATAAACCATCGTAATGTTGTCCCTTTTAATTTAGTAGGAAAAATTTTCAGCTTTTGAGCATCATTGACATAGTCATACCCTCTACACATGATATCAAACTTGAATAGGAAAGTGTCTCGGTCCTCCATGGAAAGCCCATGGAAGTTTGGCAGTGCGGTTAGTGGAATAGGCTCCATTGGTGCATCACTCTTAATTTCCCCAATTGGGAATTCAATTGAAGATTTTGTGGGTGCCATAAATATCCTTGAATACTCACCTGGAACCTGGGGTTGTGAAATCTTAACAACACTCCCCTGATTGCCAGGTGAAAAAAATCCTTTGACATTTCCTTCTTCAATCCTTGAGTGGATTTCTTTTTTTGACCCTCTGCTTGCCACCTCCTCCCTATCTGATACCAGAGGGAGTTTCTTTTCATTCTCTAATGCCCTGCTTCCTCCTTCTCCTACAGCTATTTAAAGGGATACTTCCACCTCTGAAGGCTGTATAGGTTGTTCCACAAAATTTCTTTTGGATCTTTTTTGAACTTTCACCCTAGCAGCATCTTGTGAAGAGGCTTCTGATGCGACTTTTGTGATAATTTCCTGGGTATAGGTATTCCTCCTGAAATCCTTCCTTCCTTGCATTTGGGATCCTCCTATGCCCCTTTTATTCGAACCCTTTTTCATGCATTTATTGGAAAGAAAAAATTAAAAAATTCACAGATCGAGACCTAGAGCAGGGTGAAAAACTCTTTTCCCTCCCCATGATGATAGGATGATTTGAAAACAATAAATCAGCGGAAAGAAAACTAAAGCTTAGGAAATAGAGCAGGGTGATCAAACTACTTCCCTCCCTAGGATGAGAGATTGGCCCCTATGTAAAAATCGAAAATAAAAATAAAAGGAAAACAAAAAAAAACAGCTAAGGCTTAAGATCTGGAGCAGGGTAACAATTCCCCCCCAAGAACGAGAGATTGGTTTCTAGGAAATCAACAAAATAGAAAGCAATAAAAAACAAAACAAAACGAAACACTACGCTCAGGACTTAGAGCAGGGTAACAAATTCCCTCCCTAAGATGAGAGATTGATCGGTATATCAGTGTAGATCATGTTCTTGCACCTTGTTATCCTCCCCGACAATGACGCCAAAATGTTGGTGTCCAAGTGTGAATACTTATCCAACCCTTTTCCACATTTAATTTATCAATCTAGGTTCGTACATTATTTCAAGGTAACGCGCAAAATATATGCAGGTAGAAATGACACAATCCAATAACCAATCTTAGATTCAATAACTGAGTTAACTAAAGAATCACTGTGACTGTAAACAAGAATAAATTACAGAACCGTAAAAATCATTCACAACAATTAATTAAAGTACTGTAACAACAATGGAAATAAACCAGCAAAAATAAAATAACAACACACAAAAACAATGTAGCACATGATCAGAAGAGTGCGCCCAACTCTCTGACCAGGGCTACGATGAATTCACAGCTTATAGAGAGAACAACAAAATAGATTGCATTCAATTAATTAAGCAGTCTTCTATTACAATGTCAATCTCTTGCATGGCTAAGCCTCGTTCACAACATTGAAGCCCTTCTTATACAATACACAGAGAAAATTGTCTCTCAATATGGAAGCTAATGTCTATCATTATACAATTGTTCAAATGACTAACTAGCTGCCGAGTGAAAGACAAGAAAGGTTTGGAATAGGCCTCGAATCCATTATGATGTTACATCACTTGCCAATATGGTTCCGGAAGCTCATAATTGCTTCTATGATTTGCACCTGTAACCTTTGACCACCGGATCTCTGAAAATGTCAAGATTAGTAACTCACATAGATAAAATCTCCATGACCATTACTTAATTAATTAAATATTCTAGGAAGACAATGGCAGAGGGTTTACCTTGTGAGTTTATAATTATTAATGAATATGAATGATACAAAAGGAGTGAGAGAGAGAGTAAAAATGAAGGGAAAAGGTATGCATATTTGGCTCCCAACAATAGCCACAAGGGTCAATTTCACCCTTGGCTATAAATACCTCCTCATTTGTACATGAAAGGACTTTTCAACTGAGCTCCTCCCACATAGCCAAGAGAGTCTGTAATCTTTTCTTTGAGGAGTAGGTAGTGGTTCCAACAACCCACTGACAGGGTTAGTGATGTATGGTGTAACGATGTGTCTTCGAACTTTCGCTTAATTCAGAAGCTAGTTAACAAGCCAGAACATTTTCACACATGTATTTTATTTGTTGTAAGACTGATCTTTAACACTTATGATGCATGTTTCTTTAACTTGTGTTCTACATCTAACCTGATTCATTTGTTGTAATGCATAATCTATTAATGGAAATGTGTTGTATGTGCTCTTAATGATGTCCCATCTGTGTCGACTGATCTGCCAGACATCAAACAAACCTTTCACATGAAACTTGTTGTAAAAAACATTTCATGAGTTTTGTATGTGTTATCTTACCTTGTATGTTGTGACTGCCACATCCGAGTGGACTGCTTCATCGGACGCTGTGTATGTCCATTTGTGTTGTGTGTTCCTAGTTGAGTTGGGACTGATCTCTCTCAACATGGAACTCACATTCACCTTCTCCCCCTTACAGTCAAAGAACCATTGGCACAAGTACACTTACACTCACCAGGCACGCAAACCTTACTTCTCGAAGACAAAGAAAACCAGTTTCGTGTGCTGAAAAGAAAGAGTTAAGGCGAATCCTTAAGATAATGGCAACCATTCCATCATTCCGGATGGGACTCCCACACCAAACAGTGTGAGTTCTACTAGGCACTTCATACTAGGGCGATCCCATAAATGTTGGTGGATCCAGTACCGTCCACATTTTTGGTGTTATAAGGAGGGAAACCAGTTGTACATGGCTAAAATTCCCCTCACACTCACTCATTCATCATCTGGTCAAGGAAGTAACTTGCAACCCCTCTCTCATGAATCTAAAATTGGTTACTCCTCACCTCCCAAAATTGAACATGAGATTTCATATCAACACCTTCACTCTGTCTGTTCCATCACTCACTAGTTCGTGAAAGCAGACAGGCTAATCCCAGGTGTACACCATCTCCTGCATACATATAAGAAGCCAAAAGCCACTCCCACGGGAGTTATTGTATCATCGGTGGAAGAAGCAATCCTTGCTATTGTTGTGTGTGGAGCATGATTGTTTAAAGGTATTTGTTTTAGCCAGATGTATACCCCAGGAAGTTTGTACAGCCCTTCACACGGGGGGGTTGTGGGGGGGACTTGTCCCCCTGGCGGGGGCTCAGGGGCAGCGCCTTCGAAGCTAAAAACAAATATAAAATTGCCTTGTAAAAGTATAATAATTTCTAGTCAATCTAGGTCGTTCATTAGGCAGATGATCTGACGGTAGAAATTATGTTTAGTTTAGGGTTTTTTGCCCTAGAAGGCAACCCCTCTCTTTGTATGAGGGTATTGTATTGAGTCTTTGTAATATATATGTGTATTCTCTAAGAATGTGAGAGAAAACAAAGGATATTACAACGAACATGTTGTAGGTTGTGTCTCTTCATTTTGCTGGTAAATAGAAAGGAAGGACTGGCTGTTCGAGGTGGACGTAGCCCAAACTAGGTGAACCACATATATCTATGTCTCTCTTGTTTTATGCATTTTCTATGTTTATATTTCTGCAATATTTTATGTCTTCCATTGCTTCGTAATATATAATTTTCTAACAACTGGTATCGAAGCCAAAGGTCTATTTGGCTAATAAACTCACAGGAAAGAAGGGTTACTCGTTCGAGTGGGAGCAATGGCGGAAGATGGTAAGTTTAGGGTGGAGAAATTTAACGGCCAAAACTTCTCGCTATGGAAGATGCAGATGGAAGATTACTTGTATCGGAAAGATCTATAGCAACCATTAGGTGGAAAAAGAAAGATGCCGATGGGTATGATAGATGAAAAATGGAACCTTTTCGATAGAAAGGCACTCAGAACAATACGGTTGTGCCTCACAACGTCGGTTGCCTTCAACATTTCGAAGGAAACAACGACAGAGGGTTTGATTAAGGCATTGGACAAACTATATGAAAAACCCTCAGCCTCAAACAAGTTATTTCTTATCAAACGGTTATTTAATATGAATATGTCCGAAGGTGGATCTATTGCAAATCATTTAAATGATTTTAATACTGTTGCAAGTCAGTTATGTTCTGTAGGGGTAAAATTTGATGATGAAGTTAGAGCTCTGTTATTCTTGTGCTCATTACCAGAAATTTGGAATGGTTTGGTAATGGCAATTAGTAATTCCATTTCTGGATCTAGTATTTTAAAGTTTGATGATGTTGTCAGCGCTATCCTTAGTGAGGAAATGCGACGGAAAATCTCTAGGGAGACATTGGGAAATGCTTTGAGTGCAGAGTCTAGGGTAAGAAAAATGGAAAGGGGAAAGAGCTCAGGATATCGATGTAAATCAAGTAAAGGCAGATCCAAGTCCAGATCAGGGATAGTGTGCTGGAAACGCGGAAAGAAAGGACACCTAAAGAAAGACTGTAGATCTCGAAAGGGAAAAGAAGGAGATGCACAACAAGAAAACAATCATGAAGTAAATGTGATAGGTGAGGTGTTACAAGATGTTGTGATTCTTTCTTTAAAAAATATTACTGATTCCTGGGTAGTAGATTCACGGGCCTCATTCCATGCCACACCTGATAAGAAATACTTTCATGACTATGTTCAAGGAGATTTTGGACAAGTTTGTTTGGGTGATGACAAACCCTGTAAAATTGTTGGAATGGGTAAGGTTCTTGTAAAACAATAGAATGGAAACCAATGGCTACAAAAGGAGGTAATGCATGTTCCAGATCTAAAGAAAAATCTGATTTCAACAGGGAAATTAGGCGGTGAAGGTTGTGTGACAACTTTCACAGATAAAGCTTGGAAGGTCGCCAAAGGAGCCCTAGTAATAGCAAAAGGCGAAAAGGTTAGTACATTGTATTTCTTCAATGATATTTCTAACACTATTAATGCTTTAACTTCCAAAGGAGCAGATGCAGCATTATGGCATCATAGGCTCAAACACATGAGTGAAAAGGGGATGAATATTCTTCACTCAAGGAATTTGTTACCGGGTTTGAAGAATGTTGATTTGGACTTTTGTGAGAATTGCATTTATGGAAAATAGAAGAGAGTCAGATTTTTTATAGTTGGGAAAGAAAAGAAGAGCGAAAAATTAGAGCTTGTGCACGGTGTTGAGCCTCAACCTTGCACCTTCCTATACACCCTCTTAGCCCTCATTCTCCACTCACTTCATTCATCCAGTGGTTAAATCATTGCATCATAGTCTAAAAAGGACTGTTTATATGGTTTTCTGACTATATTGATGTCTGTTGTTTGGTTTAGTTTTTTTGTTCATGCAGCTGTGGAAACTTGTCAATTTCCGCAGCCAGCACAGGTTTCCACAGCCAGCACAGGATTCCGCAGCTATTTTGTTAAAATCTATGCTCCAGGTGTCCTCTGAAGGAACGAGCTACACGGGCAAGCTCCAGATGGCATGTACATGGATCGTGTCCCTTCGAATCGGCCAAATCATCCATTAGAGGTCGCGGTCAACCAAAGTCAAAGACGAGGCCAACCAAAGAGTTCAGCGGTGGCATGTCACTGTTTTGGGCACGTGAATGATACGTGGCCTAGTTCTCAACTCACGAAGGCACCAGCGCACCTGGAGATCGTTCATGAACCGTGAATCTAACAGCCAACCGCTCTGAAGATTTAAGAAGCATAACGACAGTTACACTAGATCTCGGCTGAAGAGATCTACGTGTCTATGGTGACGCAGTTAATAGTGCAGTAGTTGTTTAGTTAGTTGTAGTATTTTGCATTATAAATAGCACGTTGTTGAACGCTGTAAAGAGACTTTTGATACATGTGAATTTCGAACTGTTTATGTAATTTCCACGCTGCTGGTTATCTTATCACCCCACTGTTTTATATGTTGTTGATTTAAATACATGAGAAGACTTTTTTGAAGATAGCCGTGTGATTATTTGATTGGCTGAAGTGGCAGAGGGCCCCTGCACGCTGAAGCCTTGTAAAGTGTTTGTTTAGTTTCACTATGTTTTTGTTTTATCTTAGTTTTACATAAATGTTTTATGTTCCTCTGTTCATATCTTTACTTTTGTTTCCTTAGAACTGTAAACTGATCATGCTTTTTGCAGTTCTCTTAGGCAGCGCGGACATTTTTTTCTCTTTTTAATAACTTTGGCAAAATGAGATCATCTTGTCCTTCCTGCTAACTTTTATTTTCTGGAGTTTACATTCAGCATTGTCCTTTTCAAGTTGTTATTGTTGATTCTTTTTCGCTAGTTAGATATCATACTACTTAACAATTTAATGATTTCTTTCTGTGGTCAAATGACTATATCAGCAGGAAATCAGAATATTACTAACTGTAGTGTGATTTAGTTGTCATATTACTTACTCATAGTTGCTTTCCATAAAGTAGATTGAGCTGAATGGTAAAGGACTAAGAGATTTTAAGTAGTGTGATTAATTTCTTTTCTGCAATTTACATTTAGTTATCATATTGCATGGTATGTTCATGATTACTCCCCCAAGGTAGATTGCGCTGAGGGGTAAAGGATTTGAAGAATTCAAGTAATGTGATTAGTTTCTTTTATGCAATTTACTTTCTTGAACAATTAAATATCATATTACTTAACTTGTTTATGATTACTTCCCATCAGGTAGATTGAGCCGAAGGGCAAAGGATTTGAAAAGTTAAAGTAGTGTGAATTAGCTGCTTTGCTTTAAGTTTGAGTTGTTTTCCAAGTTTTTGCTTTCTTTTCATTTTCAGCAGCAAGGATACTGGGCCATTGTCATTAGTTCACTTTTTGATGCATTTTGTTTTCTCTTAAGAATTGGTTTCATTTCAGTTATCGTAAAGCTTTCTTTTGAGCATTTTTTAAGTATAGAAATCATCACCATTTGCACTCCACACACTTCACATTTCACTTTCATCACCACACATTAAGAAAAGAATAAAATCCAAAACAAACTAAAAAGCTTAAAATGACAAAAACCTAAGAAAATGGTTATCTAAGTACATATAGTACACCTCACTTCGTCAGTTTACGAACCCCGGGTTGACATTATAAATAGAAATTTAGATCACACTAAATTGACCAAACATTTTGGCGCCATTGCCGGGGAAGTGAAATTAGGTAGTCAATTTCTAAAAAAAATATAAAAACAAGAAAATTTCAAGAAAGGAAAATTTATAACCTCTCAAAGTATGCTCTTCTCTTGTGCCTAGTGTGATCTGGAGGATCAGAAAAGAGAAAGTTATTGGTTTAATAGTTTCTTGAGTATGCTCTCTTCTTGCACCTAGAGTGACCTGGAAGATCAGAAAGAGAATTATTCACCTAACTTGAAGAGAAATAAAAAATGACATGCATAGAGCAAGAGATTCTAGGGGAAGGTTTTTAGCTAGAGCCAAGATTTCGATTTTTACAGCTCCATCTACTTCAAGGAATAGGCAAGAGACACCTCCATCATCTCCAACTCACACTCCTAGCCCTAGGATCCCTGGAATTCAAGAGGCAGTAGTTGACTCCCCCACACCATCTATTGAATCTGAATTAGGAAGAGATCCTTTCCTTCCTTCTACAGGGAGACAGATTGTAATTGAAGAAGTAGAATCACCTGAGGAAGAGGGAGAAATTCCTCCTCATACACCCTTGGTAGAGGAACCAGAGGACTCTGAAGTCTCTGAGGAAACTACCATGGCAGAAGAAGGAGCAACCAAACTTGGTAGAGGTAGAGGTAGAGGTGGAGGAGGAAATAATGGAGGAGGTAGAGGTAACATTGGAGGAAATAGGAATGAAGACAGCTCATTCGGATTTCCTATAGTCGATGATGACTCCCGAGCCACAATGAAAAACATCTCGCCATCTGTCCTCCCAATCTTCCATGGGTTAAGAAATGAGGACCCTGAAACATTTCTATTTGAGTTTGAGGTCGTGTGTCGAACTTATGATTATCTAGAAGACTCTCAAAAACTCAAACTGTTTCCTTCAACATTGAAAGGGGCAGCCTTGAAATGGTTCATGGGATCACTCACTCAATCCATTAGGACCTGGAATGATATGAAACAAACATTTTTGGATAAGTACCTGGACTATTGTATGCCCACCAATCATAAAGATGAGTTATTCAAGATGGTGCAAAAGGAAGATGAAAACTTGGAGGATTTATTCGAAAGATTTCAATATAACCTGAAAAGAGAAAAAATGAGTAACTTAGATGATGAAACCTTGAAAGCCCTTCTATTAAAATCAATTAGAGATGAATGGATAGATATCTTGAACATGATGGGAAAAGGAGACATATCTCAACTTCCACTTCATGATATAGCAGAGCTATGTGTCCATCTCTCATGGGGGAAATCTAAAACTCAAAAAGGGCCTAGAGATCCTTCTCTGCAAACAAATCTGCAGCTGGATCGGTAAGTAGGGCTGAGATTGGCAACATGCTTGATGAATTCAAAACTGATATCTTAGGAAGTCTTAGTGAACAACTAGACACTCTTAAGATTCACAATAAGTAGAAAGCAGAAGCTGAGGCTTTGGCCATCTTTTGCCCAAAGTGTAGGAAGAAACATGCTCTAAGGGAATGTCCCTTGGAAGCAAAAGTTGTAGAGACATGTGTAATTTGCTCAGAGAATCATGAGACTAAGGATTGTCCTTCAATCCCTGGGCTCAATTATGTCTTTCAAGAAGATCCAAGTACACTTGAATCTCTCTGTTTTGTTGCAAGGAGACCTTGGCAGGGGCAACAAAATCAAGGGTTGAACAACTCTATGAATTTTCAACCTCCACCAAATTGGAATCCTTGGCAACAACCTTGGTCCCAACCTCAAAATCCTTTTCAATCATGGATGCAAGGTATGCAAAATCCTTATGGGAGATTTGCTCAATTCTATCAATATCCTCCATCTTTTCAAAACCAACAAGCTCCATAACTTCCAAATCAAAACCCACAACTATCATTGCCATTTCATCAAAAACAACCCTCTCAACAGAATTCTCAACTCTTGGTTCAACAAAAGTCAAATCAACTTCCTTCTCAGCCATTGCCAAACCCCAATAATAAAAACCCTCAAAATGATTTCATGATGGAAGGTCTACAATTTCAATTTCCTGCCTATATGATTGTTCCTCTCAATGATGTACAACTCAGATCAGGTAGAGTTCTAGATAAACCTTTTATAGATGTTCAAAAGCGAAGCATTTCTGAGGAAGATTCTTTTGAAGCCAATAAGGGTTCTGAAGCATCTCTTCAAAACCCAAGCACTCAAAAAGGAAAAGAAAAAGAGTTAACCCCCACAACTCCTATAGTTGAGCAACCTGCATCTTCATCCACACCTCCTTTTCCTGAAAAGTTACAAATTGACAAAGGAGTGGAAAAACAAATCTTGTTGCCTGACTATGACTTTCTAGATGAATTGAAGAATGTCTGTATCAAGATTCCCTTGTTACAAGCCATTAAAGAAATTCCTATTCTAGAAAAGACAATAAAGGAGTTAAGTCTTAAAAGACCAGGAAGGAAACCGAGAGATACAAGAAAAATCCACCTAGTAGGCAAAATTGCAGATATCATGATGGGAAAAGTTACCATGCAGAAGTATGTAGACCCTGGTAGTCCAATTGTTAAAACAACTATCAATGGGGTAGAAAACTTTGATTGATTTAGGGGCTGCTATCAACATCATGAGTAGACAGACTATGGAACAGTTAAAACTTCCTAACCTTCTCTTTACACCTACTTTATTGCAACTTGCAGATCGCTCAATTATTAAACCAGATGGTGTATTAGAAGACATTTCAGTCTCCTTAGACTCTTGGGAATATCCAGTGGATTTCATGATTTTAACCCCAAGAGTAATTTAGGTGGACATCCTCTTATTTTAGGAAGACCTTGGCTAGCCACAGCTGATGCTTTCATAAGTTGTAGGTCAGGGGATATGTACATTTCTGATGGTAATTCGACAAAGAAGTTTAATCTGTATCCTCCAGCAAAAGAAATCACAGAAATAGGAGATAATGAGTGGGTTGATGATGAAGATACTATACAACCTGTCTTTACCATTTCTGAGATTAGTGAAGATAGTCAAATTCTGAACACATTAGAAAATTTTGAACCATCTTCAGAATATGACTCCACACAATTTCAGTTGGATTCTGACATAGAGTGTCTATCATCTAGACAAATGTCTCTTTTCTCTATGGAAGAGTTTGGTAGTTCTTCCATTGAGATCTTTCCAGGAAAAACATTAAATATCAACAAAAACTTGGAAAAATCACAACAGGAGGAGCTAACCAAAATCTTGCAAAAACATTCTACTGCATTTGCATGGGAGTATACCGATATGAAAGGTATTGATCCTAAGACTTGCATTCATCACATCTACATTGAGGAAAACAGTAGACCAATCAGACAACCTCAAAGAAGGATGAATCCAAACCTTAGGGAGATAGTGAAAGAAGAGCTCCAAAAGTTACTTAATGTAAACTTCATTTACCCTATTTCAGATAGCCGGTGGGTTTCCCCTTTGGTTATAATACCTAAAAGAATGGTAAATGGAGGGTTTGCATTGATTACAGTGAATTGTACAAGGCAACCTTGAAGGATCACTTTCCTTTACCCTTTATTGATCAAGTATTAGATACTTTAGCAGGTAAAAAGTATTTCTCATTCTTGGATGGTTTTAGTGGTTACAATCAGATTTAGGTAGCACCTGAAGATCAAGACAAAACCACATTTACTTGTACATGGAGAACTTTCACCTACCGAGTACCTCCTTTTGGATTATGTAATGCACCCGCAACATTCCAAAGGGTAGTACTAGGAATCTTTTCTGATCTAATTCATGATTGTGTAGAGGTTTACATGGATGATTTTACAGTTTATGGTGATTCATTTGAAGAGGCATCAGAAAATTTGGAAAAAGTTCTTATTAGGTGTAAAGAGACAAACCTTTCATTAAGTCATGAGAAGTGTTTTATGATGTTTACTGAAGGGATTGTTTTGGGTCACCATATTTCAGGAGATGGAATTAAGGTTGATAGATCAAAAGTTGAAGTCATCTCCAAGCTATCGATTCCAAATTGTCGAAAAGATGTCAGAAGTTTTCTTGGGTTTACTGATTATTATAGAATATTTATTGAAAACTTCACCAAAATCGCATCTCCTCTCTTTAAATTACTCAAAAAGGACCGTGAATTCAAATGGGATCCTGATTGTCAATCTGCATTTGAAGCTTTAAAAACTAGAATATCTGAAGCACCCATTTTGAGGGGACCAAATTGGAAACTTCCTTTCCATATTTCTACAGATGCTTCAGATACAGCTCTTGGAGCTGTGTTGGGTCAAAAGGATTTAGTTCCTTATGCCATTTACTACACCAGTAAAAATTTGACTCCCACAGAGTTGAATTATACTGTGACCGAGAAAGAGTTCTTAGTTGTTGTTCATGCAATCAATAAGTTTAGACATTATATAACAGGCTACGAAACTTTTGTCCATACTGATCATTCTGCCATTAGATATATCATGAACAAACCTGTTACCAATGGCAGATTCACAAGATGGCTTTTAATTTTACAAGAATTCAATATTATTGTGTTAGATAGACCAGGGAAACAAAATACAGTAGCTGATTTCTTGTCTAGAATCCAAAATACTAACAAAGATTCTCCTGTAGAGGATAAGTT